>JAEIII010004774.1:0-32117 GCA_018905755.1 Drosophila ohnishii | reverse complement strand
TTAAATTTTTTAAATTACATAATTTTATTTAAAGTTTAATTTATTCATTTAATTCGCTCAAATTTAAGAGATATCACTGCTTCGAGTACCAAAATATTACTAGGACATTCAAATGTTTCCTTCGCCATCTCTTTTGTTATTTGCCGTCGGTTTGCTGCACGCCGCTGCAATCATCATTAAAACTTATTCAATGGCACACTCCTTCGTCCTGATGTCCTGTTCGGCTCCGAGCTCCGAGTAGTCCATAGTCCTCCGTCCGTGTGCTGATGTCCTTTGTTTGGGGCCGGGCATTCCATGGGTAATTTCTGTCGCCTGTTTTGCTTTTGTGCACATAATGATTTTAATAAATTAAATTAAATTTGTACACGTCAAACATGTGTCGCCAACAATGCGACTTTAAATTGAGCGCCAGGACAGCGAGAAGGACTCCTGGCTGCTGCTTGTGGCGAGTCCTGTCAAGTCAATAAAAAATTGAGCCAGCTCGCGTTTCGTTCCTGCTTTTGCTGTTGCTTTTGCTTTGGCTCCTGCTCCTGCTCCTGCTTCTGCTGGTCTGTTCAACCGAAACTGAGCAGCGACAACAGAAGTGACCCAAATATTTTGCAAGGACAATGCACTGGAGCACAATGCAAACAAGGAGCGGGCGCGCCGGAGAGATATGAGGCGAGACCAGACCAGAACAGGACACACAACTGACCGCAGAACGGGGCGAAACGGGGACGAGGCGGAGCTGGGCGGAGGTGGACTCTCTCTGGTCAAGTAAATAAACAAAAGTAATTGCATAAATTTATATAAATTAATGGAAATGCATCATGGGAATTGGACAATCGCCAAATGAAATTTAAGTGCAAAAGTTCCACAACTTCCTCAATCCGCACAAAAATTTCTGTGAAAGTGAATTTGTTTCGTTATTTTGCATGTCCTTTTGAGCACAAACAGAGGCTATTTTTCAATGTCTGTGAATAACTTTGCCAGTGCTCTTATATTTATTTATGCTTTTTGGCCATAAATATATTTGCCGAGCTGCAGTTCGATATACTATATTTATAATTAAATTAGTTTGCTTTGGTGCAAAAGTGCAAAAGGTGAAATGTTTTCAATTGTCAATTAAAACATGCATTCAATAAAATGGAAAATATAAATATTTTGGCAAGTCTTAGAGGCAGGTCAACTGTTTTAACCTGGATGTATCGAACTAGACTTAAACTTGATTTGAAAACTATGTATGTATTCAAAGGGTTGTTATTTGAATATAAATAATAAACAATTTATAGGTAACTATATATCTTTATAGTAAAACAAAGCGTAGCTCTAATTAGAGGTTTTCGATCTATTCAAATTTTATATTTATGATCTTAACTAGTAACCTTCTTAATAAATCTGTAAATAAATACTACTATATTTTGGATAAAGTAACTGCTAAGATAATTTATTAACGAAAAGATATTGTATCTTTTATCTGTCACTAAGAAAGTTTTTATATAAATTAAAGAGTGAGCAAGGAACCTCTTAGATCACAAGTATTCGCAATGTAAATTCACCTTCATTCCACCAATGGTCGCTGGCCAACCAGTTCCCTAGGGCCAGAAATAACTCAGAAATCACCTGTGCGCCGCTCGCTGATTGGTGCGCTCACTCAGGTGCAACAGGTAGATCGTGCCCCGTGCCCTGCCGCCACAACTGAGAGCGAGTGAGAGAGAGCGTGCTGGCCAAGGGCGTGAACTGAAGCTCATTGCTTGTACATATCTGATGGATGACCCTCAGGAGTCAACACACAACACAATGGTCACAATAGTGGACAGGGTCTAATGACCCCTGGTGCCTAGGGGACCCGTTCGAGTGGTGATCTGTCAATCTAGTTATGATACCAGGAGAAATCCCAGACAATAAGATTTACTCAAAACAAAAAGATACAGATCTTTGGAGATGGGTATTTGAGCAGAATGCGGGCATTCCATATGTATCTTGCATTTTGTTATTTAATATAGGTGTTCTTGTTTAATAAAGTTATTACGGAATGTCTTAATTTTATTGTTGAATACGAATATTATTTTATTATTATTTCACAATGTACTTAACCCTTAAAAATAAATTATATTAAAGTTTATTCGTGAAAAATAAACCCATAACTATAAACTTTTTAGCAATATATTCCACCACCAAATACCATGTGCATTGCCCATCGCTGGTATTAACTTATTCCCTTTGGTACCCTTTCAATGGATCCCGATCCCTTTTCCAACGCTAATCCCTTAGCGCAGCGTTTAAAAAAAAATAAAATAAAATAAGCAGAGGTCTTAAATCTATAACGGGGACCCTGTGGCCATCAATTGATTGATTGACAAGCCATTTACATTAACTTTGACGAGTCGGGCGATGGAAGCAATTAAAGCCGGCCATAAACTGTCAACGTTTTTCTACGAGTGTGTCAAAGGTCAGCGGGCAGCAGTGCAACAACAATAACAATCAGGACGAGCTGGGGAGCCGGCAAAAACAACAATGCTGTCAGCTAATTAAAAATGCACATAAAATGTAAAACAAACAGCGAGGAAACTAATGACTGCAAAATCAATACACCAAAAAAACTACAGTGAGGATAAGGTATGGATGGTCGAGCAATATCGATGGTAAATAAAAAAATTCTAGATATTAAATTAATAAGTCTTAAAGTACCTAAAGATATGTATCTGATTTATCGCTTTGTATTTTGATTTATCGAATTTATCGATGTTATTTAAGAGCAATATAAATATTCTATATTTGAAATGGGTTATAAGTAAATCCTTAAAATGTTAACAATTTTTATATTTTCGATACATTTTAGATATAAAACATTACAGTTGATCGATATCTTAGTTCCTACACATCCCTAGAAAGAATAAACAAACCAAAAAAAGAAAATCCACATAAATAACATTCAAATAATTAATAATTTAAATGCTCAAAGGCAGACAAAAAAAGCTGACATAAATAAATTAAGAAGAAATGAATAGGGAACGAGTCGGCTGATAAATAATAAATAATATTAAATATACACAATTTAGTTAATAAAAAACCCAATTAACGCGACAAGGAGCCGCCGAGGAGGACAAGGGAAAGCCATTTAAGAGGACATTTTCCGGGGGGCCGTGGGGAAGGAGGGGCCGACAGAAGGAGGAGCAGGCAAGGATCCCATGAATGAATGAATGTCATGAAGTCAACTAGGACAAAGGATATAACACTCATTTATTAATGTACCATTTCGACAGGCTCTCTCTCTCTCTCTGTCTCGCTTTTCCCTGAGATGAATGGGGGAGAGAGAGACTCTCAGTTCCTCAATCGCTGTAAAATGCTTTGAACTCGTAATAAATTCTTTCACATGGCTCTCCTGCTCTCATTCTTGCGCTCTCTCAGTAATTGTGACATTGAAAATCTGTCTGTCCGTCAACAGAATGGCCAAAGGCTCTGTTAACCATTCAGTTGGTCTGTTAATCGCCTCGGAGGCTGTAAAGAGCATAAACATAACAACGAAAGAGAGAATGAGTGCCGGAGAGCGAGAAAAGTGGGGAAACGGGTTTTCTCTCCCGCCCTGTTAAACGGCTGAAATTGAAACTGGTTTCTGTAAACAAAAGTTGAACGGAGTCAACAGCGCTTTGCGGTTGACAAATGGAATGCACGCATTTTTGAGGCTTCGCTTGATTCTGGCTTCAGCTCGGGTTTTGAATTACTTGAGCCGTGGGGCAAGTGCAAATGCTAATTAGGAAATCAAAGGGCGTTGCCCAACAGGTGGAGGGGATCAGGGATTGGATTTATTTACAAAGTAATCAGAACTGCAAGGCAAGCTCACAAATTGTTTAAATTGCACAGAAAATATTTAAGTTTTTGAGTTTTTAAAGAGTCTGAAAGTTATTTTGTATACAGATAGAAAATTCTAAAGATATTTTTGATGTTTTCCATTTCGTTTTGATTATAATTTTTCATTTGTATTCTTTATATTTTGTAATCGTGAATTAAAAACTGTCAAGCCAGTTTTTGACTTATAAAATTCATTGATCATTGCCAGAAATGCTATTCAATCCCCAAACAGTGCCCGTTAACAGCGGCTTTGTTTACATGTTAAACCTAGGGCAACAAAAAATTGCAACGTGCGCGCTGCAAAGTTAACATCTCAATTGCCGCTCTGTTAGCGGCCATCAATTTAAATGTTAATGGCTCGTTCGGCTGTCAGAGGAGAGCCGCTGCCTGCTGTTAATGGGTCGTTTCGCTTTCGGCTGCTATGAATTCGAGATGCTAACGTTTAATGTTAATGAGCCGTTCGATGCACTAACAGACCGCTAAAAGCCACAGCGTGCAATTTATGGACCTGCTAAAAGCGCGGTGAAAGTGTGTGTGTGTGGTTTAACATGTTTATTCGCGTTCCCCTGGGTAGCATTGCCTTAAATGTTACAGATGGGTTTGTAAAATGTTAGTTGGATGCTTCCGGTAAAATCTATAAATATAAACGAGCTCAAAATAAATGCAAGCTGTGACCATCAGGTCTTGGAAACTTTAAGCCAGCAACGGAGACGGTAAACCGATTCAAGGTGCGGACTTCTTAGGAAATTAAAAACCTGCCAAGCTCACTGGCCATCAAAATTAATATATTCCCGTATTTCCTGAATGACTTTTCATATCTGGCATGCTAAATAGCCACCGAAAAATGTAATTAATAAAGCTCAAGGTGCTCAAGGGGGGCGGGGCCACGCCACAACCCCCTTTCCGGCGGCCGAAAACAATTGTCTTTTGTCTAATGTTAATTTGCATTGCGCGCGGCACAGAAATGTTGTTTACATTGCGGTAATTAGCCTACGTGCATGGCATTTGAACCTTTTCAATTGCCCGTCTGGCATTTCAATTTGCCGTAACAGCAAAACGGCCTAACAGAGCGGCTCCATTGATGCACCTGCCGCTGTTGGGAAAGCCCTGTTAAGTGGCCCTTCCCCTCCCACTCCCACCCGCTCTGTAATTGCCCCAGATGAGGCAAATTCAATTATGTAAACGCTAACAGAGAAACTCTCTCCACAGCGCCGGCGCACTTACAGCTCTTTCGCTAGCGGCATTTTCCGTAGAGCGTTGTAAACAAAGGCCGAGAGAAAGAGCTACTACATAAATATGACACTCTCTTAAATCGAGAATACAAATACGATTACTTTTCTCTGTGAGTTCGTTGTTAATTTACACTCTCAGTGAATTTTAAATTTTTTGTTACAATATAATTAATATATACAATAAAATATTTAACAATTTTTGGAAATTTTAAATATATAAATAAATATGCTGTATATTTCCTTAGGTTCACTTCTATGCTTTTATAAAAAATAATCCAAGTAAGTTCCTCGTTATAATTATTTGCAAGCAAATGATTAATTTAGAAACTAAAAATATATAAAAAATGGTAAGTGTGCGATCTTGTCCTTATTCTTCATATTAATTCTAAATTTATAAAACAGTGATCTTTTACTTTCCGAAACAGGAAAAGTAGATTAGACAGTTTATTTATTATATTGTGTATATTTATACAAACAACCTTTCTGTCATAGAGTTTTTTTAAATTAAGTTTATCAATTTAATTTATATGCTGTATCCTTTTGTTTTATTCTTGATTCCTAATTTATTATTATTTATTGTGTTCTTATATATTTCATTTGCAGTGGCAACACAACAATACTTGTATTAAGAGAGCGTTCTCTTAAGCTAGCGGCATTTTTCGCGTTCTCTTCAGCCAAGGTGACCAAACCAGGTGCCGAATACAGTTACTTCGAGTTACCGTAACAGAGAGAGTAACAGAATCGTCGCTTAACAGAAGTATCTTATGGAACGCACAGAGAGAGTAACAGATGTATCTTGTGGAATCGACAGAGAAAATTGTACTATAAGATACTCGGAGCAAAATGCGACACGCTCAGTTGAAAAAAATCGGGTGCCAACGAAGGGCGAATACAGAACGGTTCACACGGCGAATGCGTGTTGTGTTTCGAGCGAAATTATTTTCCAGCGATACGACGACGCGAAAAGCAAAACTCCAAACAAAAAAACTCCCAAAATAAAACACGAAAGCGAGAAAATAATAGAGAACAGTGTGCTTGGTGAAATATTATGCAGTACTTAAGCTTATGCTCGAAAATATGTAAATTGAGAGCGTTGTAGGAGGCGGTTTCAAAAGTGCGCGTTCGCGGCATTATTCGTATGCAAATCGGGGATCACACAATTGGCGAATTAAATCAAAATACACCGGCAACTTGGCTACGGCAACGGCAACGGGACTTGCGACTGCGATTTCAGGACATTAAAGCAACGTAACGGCAACGCCTGGCTGAACGTTACGCGACGCGAACCGTTAACCGTTACGCTTCCGCTTTACGGCTTACGTTACGGGCGGCGGCCGAGTGTGTGTGCGAGTGTGCGTGTGACAATAGGCGCTCGAGGAGGGGGCGTAACGTCGTGATGCCCGCCCACGTAATGTGTGCCGAAATTTAAATTTCACTCTATGCTAATGCAAATGCAAATACAAATACAACTGCGACTGTGTGCGAGTGCGGATTAGCATAAGCGTAAACAAAAGGATTAGACGTTACGTTGCCGGGATTACGACGCTTTTTATAGCTTCGATATATACGTAGCAGCAGCAGCAGCAGCAGAAGCAGCAGCATCAACAGCAGCGGCAGCCTCAGTCTCAGGTGAGTTTCTGGTGCAAATGATGTATGGCCCGGTGGGAGGAGGGATGGCAGGGCGGGGGAAACTGCTGTTGCGGTTGCTGTGTGTGGCATGTTAAGTGCAATCCATTATACAGATATGTGCCTTGCACATGCAGGCGGCTTGCTCTCTGCGCTACTTCTCCTTTTCCTCCTGCCTTATCCTGTCCCTTTGGCAAGCTTGTGTCTCCTCTGCGTGTGTGTGTGAGTGTGTTTTTGGTTACCACAAAACCCCGTATCTGTGCCTGTGTAAGTGAGAGGAGTCGCTGGAAGCTCCAGGAAACCTCTTAATGCATCCATCAACTTCAATGGAATGCCATTCAATCAGTATTTCCGCCTCCTCCTGCTTCTCTGTTTCTTTTTTTTTTTTTGTATTCTCTTTAGAGTTTTTCCCAGTTTTGCATTCTGCATTTTGGCCACAAAAGAAAATGGGTTGAGGGATGAAAAGGGAGGGGAATGAAAAGTAGCGGGAAAACTGCTGCAGGTGCAGTATCAAGGACCCAAAACTTGCATAGAGAATTCCTATAGGAAGAACTTTTATAATTGGTAACTGAGCTGTTTAAAAATAACGAAATTGTTAAGGATAATTTAATATATCACCTGTAAAATAATAACTTACAATTAAGAGTTAATTAGTTAAACTACAAATGACATTAAAGGTTCTATTAATATTTAAAACTGACTTCTTTTTAAAACACTTATTTATTCAAATTACTTTTTAAACAACATTCACAACTTATTTCAAGAAACTATCTTCATTTTCTAATTTTAAATAAAAACCAAAAGACTTTACTTGTAGAAAATTCATTTGTTATATTAGACAAATTTGTTCATAGGCATCTTTATGATTGAAATAAATTTTTTATATTTAATATCTTGGGTTTCGTTTTTAATTAAATTGTGAAGACAAACCTCAACTTTCGTTTATAAACCTAGTTTTATTACAGAGTCTAAATAAGTAATAGAACTTGATTTCAGAAATTTCAAAAATCTCTTTAAATACCTACTTAATTTTTAATTACATTTATTTTCCTATCTTTGCCTATAAAATATCAAAAGCATATTTATTGTAAAAGATCCTCAACAGTAAATCAGAGCTCTGCATTTCCTATAAGGCTCCCCCGTTCGTTACGAGTTGCTGAAAAATGTAGTCTAGTTTCCGTGATATATGCAGAAGTTTGACTTTATGAAAATGCTCAACTTATGGAATATGCTAAATTATTAAGATAAAGTTTTTGTTGTGCAGCCCGGGAACCAAATTGAACACATTTGTTAGCCCAGTTTGGATGGGAAAAGAGAAGAAAAGCGGAGAACCGGACGGGATGGGACGGGACGGATGGGGGTGCCATGCCACAAGTTTTGATTCGGGGAAAGTTTCCGAGACAAGAATATGATAGCTTAATTGGAATTGCCGAATGCAGGCTAGAGGAGAATGGAAAACAGAGAACAGAGAATGGAAATCGCAGAGAAAGAGAGCCAGAAACGGAGAGCGGGTAATTAAAAGTTTCGTTGGGGAAACACACACAGTGTCGAAGGTCCCCAATGGCAGTACAATATCCAGTGTACAATATTCTTTCCCTTTTATCGAAGGGTTTTCCGGCTTAGCCAATAGTTTTTCCCCCCGCCCCTGCCCAGGCACGGCGCACCCCTATATGATCTCATTCCGATCGGGGATATTGAAATGCCACACAATTGATTGATTCGATGCCTAATGAACGGCAATAAAAATTCATTTGGGCTACTTACGACCACCGTCACTCCAGACTGCAGTTCCCTCTCCCACCTCCCCTTTCCCATCTGCCGCCTCCGGGGCGTTTTCAATTGGACTTTTTTAATTACAAACCAAACATTAAGAATTTTATTTTCGCTATATTGAAATATTGTACGACGGGTATTCCCCGGCGCTTGTCATAAATATTTTAGCAGGTTGCCGGGCGCTCCGAACGAGAGCAACACAAATATTTTAACCATAAAAATTGGCAGCCCAGCGGGAGCCTGGCACAAAAAATCCTTTTTCATTGCGCTCTCAATATATATATATATAGCATAGAGCTGGACGAAAGCGAGGTGTATAAAAAGATACAACAGTAGCGGCAGTAAAGAAAAACGCATTTTCCAAAATATTTACACAGGAAAAATGAACAAGGGAAAACTAGAAAAAGAGAGCAGTAGCAGCAGCAGCGAAGGCACAACAAATAAAACCCAAATAAAATATGAAACAAGGCGGCGGACGGGAGGTGGAGCTATTTTATTTTTCGGCTACAATTTTTGTCGCCCAACGTGGTCCTGGCCGCCGCCGCGTTCGTATCTGTGTGAGAGCTGCAGTAAATAAATATACGCGTATCTCTGATGGGGATTTATGGCAATGAGAGCCCAGGATGGCCTGTGCCTGGGCCTGGCCCCGGACCCGGCTCCTCTGCTCCTCTTGCGCTGGCCTAGGACTTAAATAAATGATAGATTGAAATTTATATAGCCTATGGGCCTCGCACCCGCACTCGAATTGCACATTTTAGACACTTTTCGATGGTTTTTGATTCGCTCTCGGGCCGGCACTAAAATCGCTGCCATATATATAAATTGACTAGGTAACAGAATCTATGATGTATCTATTTTCGCGCCCGAAATTTCCACTCTGGTTAGCATTCTGCCATTGTTTCCGTTTTAGGGGGAAAGTGTTGAAATTTGCAGCATTATATTCCGAGGGCTTTTCGGATATTCAAGTGCTGCCAGTCAAGGGGCATTTTCGCCCAGGGTTATTATTATGATTCTTATGGAAATATTTCAATTTCTGTGTGCCCATTTTTGAAATGTTTGTAAACTATTTGCATTGATTGGGAAATCACTTTCAAATCCCATTTAAATGTTTGGGGCTCACCTGGGACGTCAGTCGGTCGGTCGGCCGATGAGAGAATGCTTTGTTTGCATTGCATTTTCATTGATACATATTTACACAGTTTGCACAATGTTTCATAATTAATTTTTGTGCTTTGCTTTTCTATGCCCAAGCCGTAGGCCTTTCCCATTCTCACTCCCAGTCCCCGACTGCCTGCGACCGCAAATTCAAAATGCAATAACAAAAGTTTAACATAGCAAAGCCGGGCAATATGTTTGTTTTTCCAATAATACAACTTTGCCAAGAGGGAAACGCTTGGAAAAATCCAATGCAATTTATATGAGCCAATTGGCCAAAGCTGAAAAACTGCAACACAAATGCAACGAACTGCAACTTCAATGGGATTTTTCGGTTGTGGGAATGCAATTTAAACCAGTGTGTGTGTGTTCAGGTAAAATTAATATTAATTTTAATGAAAATGAAAATGAAAAGCAGATTGGAGCACAAAGAGGATTGTTAATATGTAATTCTCTAGGGGAGGGGGATTGGGAGAGAAAGCTAACTAGAATTTAAATTTGAATTGTGAAAGCTCAAACTTAATTTGGGGAAAACTGACAGCTACAACAATGAAAATACAAATGGGAATAGAAGATTTCAAGGAAAAGATAGAAGATGGAATAGTCAAAAAGTATGCAACAGTTGAGGGTCGTCGTCCTTGTGCTATTTATTACTCTTAAAGTGCAATTTAGTGCTCGAAAGGGTCTGCTAAACGCCTCAGATTAAAAGAATATATTCCCGCAAAGGCACGTTCTCCAATTTCCCTGCAATTTTCCAGAGGTAACCACAAAGCCGCACTCTAAACTCCACACCCTGCATTCCCTGCCATTTTTCGAAATAAATTCGCCTTAAATTGCTTCTCGGCTTATTCGCCACAGAAAGCTGCACACATGTGCTGCTGACTGTAAAATTAATTTCATATGGCAAATGGCTAAGAAAAATGTTTTGCCACACACAATCTATGTGCGTTTCACCCCGAAACTAAGCCGAGCAAAATGCCAAAAATGCTAAATAAGATGGCTCACATATCTAAAGCCCCCAAAGAAGCTTCAATAAATAAATACGGACCCGGCAACTCACCCCATTCCGATCCGAGCCCAGTTGGAGTCTCGTTTAATTTTGGGAAAGCGCACTCAAATGTTAATTTCATTTCCCGTTTGCCTTTTGTCTGCAAGTCTCTGGGCCTCCATCTCTCCATCGCTGTCTCGCTCTTATATGTATGTATAAAAAAAGATGATATTCGTATTTAATTTCAATTTCAAAGGATTTTCCATGTATTTATTCAAGGACTTTATCTTAAGCATAAATTACGGGCCAACGAACGAGGCGAACGAGCGAGCGAACGGGGTGCGGGTATGGGAACTCCACTTGGCTTTCCGTCTGCCTCTGGCTTTCACCTACTTTCTAGCCGGGCTGGCAAGGTAGCCACCCCCCACTCACACACACATACGCAGGATTCCCCTTTGGATCCTTGGCCAAACAGTGTCTGGCTGTGCTCCGACTGCTGCTCCGCCTGTGTTTGCCAAACTGTGGCTTCCAGGTTATCTGTCTCGCTCCTCCGCCTCCTTGGCAGCCTCCGCCTCCGCCTGCGCTCATCTGTCGTCGTTGTCGTTGTCGTCCTCGTCGTCGTCGTGTGCATTTGGTTTTCATTTACATATGAAGCTCCTTAATAATCCTTTTGTGCACAGGACACACACAGGAGCAGGACTCAGGCGGAGCAGCGAGTGCCGAGAACCACGTGCACACAATTCGTGTTGCGTGCGCATAAGGAAATGTTTAAATATATGCAAATCTAGTTAAGTGTAATCATTTAGCACAAGAAAAAGTGGCCCGCCTGCTACCAGGACACGCTAGGACCCAGAACCGAGAACCGATAACCGAGAACCTTAGCCAGCAGCATCATCTCTCTTTTTTTTGTAAAAAGTTGGCTTGGGGAAATTAGAATTTGAATGCATTTAACGCACAAAAAGGAAGTTATCAACAATGGGCAGGCGATAATAAAGTTATAAATGGTTCATTTCTTGGTCTCTGTCTCCGCAGAAATGTCACTCAAAGAAATTTACGTATTAGGGTGGCTCGTTGAGGGTTTTTGTATAAGTTTAGGAGAGGGAAAGTAAGTTGATTGTTTGTGTTTAAATGGGAGAATCTCAAAGGTTTTATATTTAAATTTAATATAATAATACAAAATAAACTTATTGAATTGTTGACTTCAATTAATAATTTATACATAAATTCCAAGAATCTTATTTTCTTAGGCTGTGTTTGCTTTTCAATAGCAAAATGTTGAATATAATATAATTTATACATAAATTCAATTAAATGTTTTATAAATTTCCATTTGATACGGTTTTTCATTTACATTTTACTTACATTTGCATATTTTTCTATATTAAATTAATGTGTTTTTATGCATGGAAAAAATATAAATTTACATACTCCAAGGATCTTATTTTCTTAAGCTCTGTTCGCTCTTCAATTAGCAATCCAAATACCATATTGTGTGCCCTACAAAGACCGCACTCGGGCAGAAACTCGCGTACGCAACGCATTACCAAGTGTAAATAATAATGAAAATTGCAAAAGAAATGCGAAAAAACCCATTAACGCTTTGTGGCATTGCATTTAAGCAGCCGCCGCCGCCGCCGCTCCAGCCTCCTCCTCACACCCCTCCTTTCCGTATCCTCGTATAGCCTTATAGCCGTATAACAGCCCATCCGGAGCTGCGACTGAGACTAACGAGCGGCGTTAGTTTAATTTCTAGAGCAACATACCAGCTGGGGAATGAAAAAATTCATACATAATGAATGCAAATGCTTTTGCGCTCATAATTTCATCATCACGAGGCATCCTTGTGATCATCACAGAGACACAGCGACACAGAGAGAGAGAGAGCTCTCTCGCTCCCTCTGCGGTTTGGCAGCCAGGACGTTTCGTGTGTCTGCAGCGGATATGAGGCAGGGGCATCACAAACAGGCCACCAGGGGCGGTTAGGCAGGGACGACGAGGACGACGAGGCTGCTGCGAAGTTGCCTATTTTCAAAAACACGGCATAAGGATAACAACCTCTTAACCCAGTTTGCGAGTGCGACTGCGACTGCAGGCGGCGGAGTCAGCCGCAGATACACAGATACACTGGCAGGACGCACAGGAGATGCCCAGAGAAACTCGGATACAGCGACGGCTCCGCAGCCAGCAACTGACAGAGGCGTATCCTTGTGCATGTCCTGGGCTACCCATTTTAAATTGAACTGTGCGCATTTAAGCGTGAACTGACAGCTTGGAAAATCGAAAGCAAAAATAAATTGTCTAGTGAACTTGGTGGTCCGCACACAGCTGAGCTGATTGTAGCCTTTGGGCTTAGTGTCAGCCGACGGGCGGCAGGCAGGCAGCAGGCAGCAGGCAGGCAGGATGTAGGCGTGGCGAAGGGACACTGGCAGGAAATGGCTCTCGGCTCCGGAGAGTGTGTGTGTGTCTGTCTTTGGCTATTAATTGAAATTCGTTGTGCTTAAAGCCTGCGCTCCTCGGCAGGCTAGAAAGTTTTAAAAGCTCGCCGCCCCGGCACAGAACCCTCGTAGGCTTGAAGGACATTACCAGCAGCAGTAGCAGCAGCAGCAAAGTTGTCGCCTCAGAAAAGGACCCTCACCCACACCCACAACGACCCTCTCAAATGGCATTTGCATATATATCATCTCGTATATCCTTTTTGTCCGAGCCCGGGCTTTGCACGGTGTGTTAAAAACTTTGTCCCTTTCTGCCCGAGATTTGCATAGACTCGGTATAAGTTTCGTCCTGCCAGGGTGCTCATATATCAGAGCAGTCGGTAGCCAGTGGTAGGTTCGTCCTTTTTGGAAAAACCAACTCTGATAACCGGTTTCGGCTCTGGGGTTATTTCGGTGCCCCTTTTTTTCGGCCAGCTCCTTGTTAGAGAGGTAAACAAATCTGAAACTAATCCTTTGCAGCCAACTGGCAATTGTAAACGAATTCGGATTGTGTTTGGATTGAATGCAATCCCCGACGACGGCGGCTGGACTCGTTTTTAATTAAGAAATTTCGGTCACGAAGTTAATGAAGCATGAATCAAGCGGGTTTGGATTTAGGGTCCTGGCTGGTTTGCACATGTATCAAAATTAACATAAGATAGTTATCCTGTGAACCCTATTTCTGGTGAACATAACCTAGAATGTTCGGTTTTGTTATTAGATTTCTCTGAAGGGAATACAATATATAATTTTCTAGCCTTATGAACATTGTTTTCTGTAGAGTTTTAAGACCTTGGAAGACTTTACCTATCCTACTAAAGCGTACTTAACCCCACTTTCCGTGAACATAACCTCGAATATTAGCTTAGGTTATTAGATTTCTTAGTGGGAAATACAGTATATAAACATTTTTCTTTACCTTTCTTATCATTAAATTTTACTTAGGTGTGAGAGTTTCCAGACCTTGGCAGACTTTAACTGATTGAATCCGACTGAAGCGTACTTAACCCCACTTTCCGTGAACATAACCTCGAATGTCTCACAATTCGCAGAGCACACATGGGGTGCCACTGCAATTGCTCCTGCCATAATGCATTCTCGGTCTGAAAAACGCACTTGCCATGTCAGCAATGAAATCGAAAAGTTGCCGATGCTCACCTGCTGCTGCTGCTGCTGCTGGTGAAGTTGCTGCTCCTGAAGGAGAGCTCCAGGAGCCTGGAACTGCTGCTGGCAGCTGGGTCCTGTGACTTGCGAAGGGGTTTCACGGATAGTTTGGACCAACTTTCGCCTCCGCAGGGGATCTCTCTTCTCTCCCGGAGAAACTTTTCCACAATGCCGCTTTACATATTGAATTCTACCGGCTCCCAGCTCCCAGCTCCCGGCTCCCTTATGGTTTCTTTCTTTCTTTGCTACTTAAAGTTTGCTTTTTGTCTTTGAGTTGAGAGATATATACCTATGTATATATATATATATCTACACAAGCCCCTCTCGTCTACCATCCAAATTGTGGGCAAATTAATTGAACGCAAGGAAATGCAGAAGGTAAACAGAGGAAAGGCAGCGGGAGGCTGGGCGCGATGACGCTGAAACTTCTTCGTTATATACTCGAATCCTGATTCCGTCCATGGTGGATATCCTGGCCAGCTAGCTTGTTAAATTTAAAACGCTTACCGGTCCGGACTGCTGCCAGCCACCTGGGGAAAACCTCCGAGTGAGGCAAGTGGAAAGAGCTGAACTGACCTCGGGGACTAGGGAATGCTCTGTGAACTTTTAGGAATCTAATTGGCAAATATCCGAGGCGGAGATGGAAAAATATCACTTTGGGTTTGACTTGAGGATGTTCCTAGTTACGCTTAGTTAGCATTTTCTCCAAGTTTAGTACCTTAAGTTCTTAAATCTCCAACTAATATGCCCAACTATCCCCTGAAATAGTCTGTGGCATAAAAAAGTGAAGAGAAAAAAATGGCAAAGTTTTTGCCACTCATTTTTTACACGCAGTCCTTGAGCTTCGCCTCCAGCTCCGCTCTCTGTGTCCCTATCTGTGGGTCTCCTTCGCCGACTGCCTGCTAATCCAGGACAATAAGTGTTTGTCGTTGGGATTTAGACAATTATTCACGTTAAGTTGACGTCTGAGACGGGGAGCCCAGGCAACTGACAGTTGCGATTCGCCTCCGGTCGTCCTCCCGATTCTGCGACTTCCTTTTCAAGTCTCCCCTGTCCCCTCATCAGGCCGCGTCTGGCGAGTTTTGTAATTTCTTCAACGTTTCAATTTGTACCGGTCTGGATTTGGGCCCGCTTATTTTTGGTTCTCTCTTGCCGAGGACTTTGCTCCTTCAGGGGCACACGCAACATTTTGTATTATAAGCGCATTTGGGTTTTAAGGTGTCAGCAGAGCAGAGACCGGCGAGTCGCGTTGATATGTCATCTGGAAATAATTTTTATTTATTCGCTGCTCCGTCGCTAAGCCGTCTGGCAATTTTACGATGACATTTCTGGCTCTTGGAGGGATTTGCGTTTGCCAAATTTGCAATATACATTTTTCATACTTGTGCACGAGGGCAGAAGGCTTCCGCACCCACTCGAGGCGCTTTATTTGATTTCGTCGCCACAATAAAAAGCGAGTCGAACTCTCGCACTCGGTGGGTGTCGTGTCTTTGGGGGTCTCCGTAGTGACCCCGGATTCCGTCCGTATCCGCACTCCGGACATGGTACATACTCTCCGGCCACGGCCACCCCCGTCCTGGTCACGTACGGAACATAAAAGTATTTACAAATAATATTTCCATATGGTAAGACGTGACAAAGACTCAAATTAGCGATGGGAACGTTTATCTTCGACTGGTGGGGAATGGGTCCGCAGTTGGGGGGGAAAGCCCAGCTACCCGCCAGCTGGCCGTATAAAAGTCCGGCCATAAACAAACATCGGGGAAATATCCTCGTAAACATCCAATTTATATATATGTTTATGTATATAAATATCGGAGCAGAGCTCAAAGAAATATTCCCTTACTTTTTTCCATAATTTTAATGCCCCCGGATTGAACCTTTTTTCTGGTGCTTTTTTTTTTTTCTGTTTTGTTATTCGGCCAACAAAGTTTCGGGTAGATGCGGGTGAGTGTTTAGGCCATTAATTTAATTTTATGTTTGATTTTGTGTGCACTTTTTACGCTTCTACCTTTTTTAATAGTTGATTGTTGCTGCCTCCTCGCCATCGCCATCGGAAATTATTTTGTTTGGCACTTTTAATGGCTGCATTTGGCGGCGAAGTTTTTTGTGTTCCTCGGAACTTTAATGACCCAAATTGATGTGGGATTTTGTTTTCGGGGCACTTTTAATGTACCCGAGGCCGGAGTCTGGTCTGGCTTTGATATTTTGAAACGGAAAGTGAAGCGACGGCCGGCAATTTATTCTCAACTCCAAGTTGAGGGAATAATTTGGCTGAAGGACGCTGAGGGTCCGTCCACTAATGGCTGTACGACATGGATCGTGCTCGGGCCACCTTCACCTCTCTCAACTTATCTGGCGGCCAAGATCCGCTTGCAACAAAACTGAGGACCACTCGAGATGCTCTCGTGGCATCATTAAGCCGCCTTTATGATCCTCACATCGTTAAGCCAACGCCATAAGCCGGTGCACAGTGCCTCCTCCGCCACTTCAATTTTATGCGCCTATTAATGTCTACGACTGGCAGAAGTTCCTCCGCGGAGCACCACCTTTGGAAACACTTTTAATTGCTCGAACTTATTAAACAGCTGCCACTGCAGCTTGCTACAACTTTCCGTATTTGCCTCATATCCTTTTCAAAGTACAAAAAACACCAGGGGAAGGGGCAAAAAATAAAACTTTACTTCGGCTGCATAGACAAAGACTTGGCTTAAGGTCAGCAACTTTTATTTCTTGGCCAACACTTGCACATCCCAAGTCTGAAGTGGCTCCCAGCAGCAGCAGCAGCATCTAGCTCCAGCATCTACCATGCCTCGTCCTCATCCTCGGCAGCATCCATCGTCCGTCTCCGTCTGCTTATCTTTTCGCTCCTCCTGCCTTTTTGTATTTTCATTTTCTTTTTTTTTCGACGCTGGTGTTGTGCTCATTTTATTGTTCTTGGCCTGGCCAACACCAGAGTCCTCGCCACGGCTGCATTTTGGCATTTTGCAGCGCTCGTTTTATTTTTTGTTATTTTTTTATTTTGAAGTTTAATGCCAGAGTCGTGCCTCATATTTCGACGATGGAATACAATAGACGCTGAAGCGGCAGCCTCAAACTAAGGCGTGCCAAGGGGGCGGAGGTGTTGTTCGTGTATTTGTTGTTTCAGTTTTTGTATGCCCTGCCACAGGGTACTTTGATTTGATTCAAAAAAAAGGGGAGAAAATCAAAGGTGAGATTAGGAAATATTGATGGGAAAAGTTACAGGCTGAGAAGGTGGGTTAAAGGTTTTTTATTGGGTTTTAAAAACTTCTTTAAGAACTCTTGGTTCTAGTATATATTTTATTAAATTAAAGAATATATAAATTATACTTGAGCTTTCTTTTCAAGTGCCTTATCTGAGTGGTACTTCTTTTAAATATAATGTAAAATAAATTATTTTAAGGGTTGAGGTGATCAAGAAAGCTAATAAATAATTTTACCCCCATGCTGCCTTGCTCTTTATGATTTCCTAAATAAATTTCCTGAATAATTATGCCTATTCTTTGTTAAATTTAAAAGGGTTATTGCCGATCGTGTCCTTACCGCACTTATAATAATTAAATATAAAAAAAGGGTTTGAGGAACTCATAACTTTGGAGGGTATTTATGGCTTCGGTCTTGAGAGCTACCTTTCCCTGCTTGTATTTTTTTTTCCTTTTGTTGCCGCTTAGTTGTTGTTTCTGTGTTATTTTTTTGGGTGCTGCACAAGTAGTCAACGCTTTGGTGGTTGCTACACAGCATCGGCTTCAGCTTCAGCTTCAGCTACAGCTTTTGCTTTTGCTTTTGCTGGTTTGGTAATCCGCCTCACTTTAGCACTTGAGCGGCATCTCCTGCCCTACACCTCCACCTCCTCGTACACCTCCTGCTCCGCGAATCCTCACGCTCGCCCTCACCCTCAACCTCACCCTCGCCTTTGCCTTCGCCTTCACCCGCACCATTGTCCACTCGAAGCGCTGACTGCAGATTGAGCAAAAGTTGTGTTGTTTGCCAGCTTGCCAGCCTCTGGGAAGTGTGAACATTTTGGGCAACACTCCGCGTGCTGAACCCCCAACAGTGCCCCTGCCGCCGCTCATCCTGTTTCCCAGGCCCGGCTCAAAAGGTGTTGGTAATGATGATTTTGAATTATTCATGATTCACGACGATTGAAATTATTTGCGCGCGTTCGTTCGCTGGCTGTCTTGCTGCTTGTTGTTGGTTGTTAAAGTTTTCTGGCCGCGTGTTGCAAGGAGTCCGCAGTCGCAGCAGCAGTCGCGGAGTTGGAGTTGGAGAATCGGAATCGCACTTATAAGGCCCAAGAAGAAGCAACAATAGCACAACAGATTTAGCGAGGGGTGTTCCTGTGTGTGTCTGCCGCTCGGCTTTACCTTTTCGCTTTATGTTAAATCATTCAAATTGAACAAAAAAAAAAAAAAAAGAATTCGAAACAAAGCCAACAACAGCTGAGGATCTCTCCGCGGAGGGAGAGGGGTGAATGTTCGGGGAATGTGTTCTCAGGGGATGGATGCTAAGCTAGATGCTTCTGCCGGTTTTCGGATCGGATTTGCCACATATTCAGAGTGCCTTACTCCGAGCGGGTATAATGGCATTGACAGGGGGTTTGACAGGACCTACCGAAGGATATATATGTGAGTCCCGGCTTTATATTTAGCTGGGTCATCCAGTGAGCTGGCAAATCATTGGCAAACAATCGAAATGTCATAAATGTAGATCGCTGACTGCCTGCTCACTTCGATGTTTCAATTCTCTCGGGTTAATGGAGTTTGGGATTAGCTGAGGGAAAAGGCGCTGGAAATTATGGCTTTAGTTAATTGGCAAACTGCGAGTTGGCAAATAATGTAACTGATCTGAGAGGATCGGATAAAGGTAAAGCCATATGTGGTGAAATTAGCAGATTTTTTTTTGGAGTAAGGAGAATATTCTGGAAATATATCAGAGCTAACAGAAAAAATATTAGTTTTCATGGGAAATGTTTATAGATTAAATGTATTAATATATTTACTAAATAAAACAAGCATTTACTTTTTAAAAACTGGAGGAATAATACCAACTTTAAGCTAAATTTCAAGTAAACTTTGAAGAAGATTCCATAAGTTACCCAGAGAAAATTAAAAAATGAACCTATTTTTAGTAGGTCAAAGTAGAAAGTAGAAACAATCAACTCTTTCTTTGATTTATAAAATATTTTTAGCTTAAAATACTTCTTAATATAAAGGTTTTAAATATTAATCCTTAATATTCCCAGAACAACCTACTAAAATCCGATTTATCATTCTCCAAAAACATCCAATTATTGCATCAATCCAAACTATTCCCAGAATTGTGCGATTTACCAGCTCTTTTGCAGGGCATTTCCTTGTGGCATTTTCCGCTCATTCAGCATTTTCCACCCAGACAGCACGGGCTGGCTGGCTGGCTGGGTGGCTATTGTAACTTGCCAATTGGCACCGGGGATTTGGTCAAAGTCATTTTGCGCATTTTCAATTTGCCAAAAACTTTCGTTCGTTCCCGGGAGAGCTCGGTCTCTCTATCGCTCGTCCTGCCGGCTGCTTTTGCTGATTTTGGCTGCTTTTGTAGTCTTAGCGCATTCAGGCTGCTAATTAGGCGGCATTAAGATTGGGCCATGAACTACACCCACCCCCCCTCCACTTGGTAAGCGCATTAGATGCTTCAGTTGTGACGTTTTCGCAGCGCACAAAGTCAAAACGAGAAGTAAATGCCAATAATTTGGTTCGCTCAAAACCAATCACCCCCATACACTGACTCCGAAAAGTCTTTTGCCCTTTTTTGAATGGCAAAGTGGGGGGCGGGGGCAGCACAATTTAGTTTTCCTTCTTTTTTGGAAAGGCTAACGAACTATTTTCACAGAAACCAAGACGAACGAAGAAGTCGAACTCGAATGCTGTTTGAGGCCACTTGAGGCGGCATAAAAAAAGTGCAAGCCAGGCCAAAAAAGAAATGGAAAATCAAAGGCAAAAAGGTTTTCCTTTTGCTGTTGTTGTTGTTGTTGTGTTTGCTACGTGCACACAAACTTAATTTGAAGTTAAAATGTAGCGTAAAGTGTAGGGCAAACAAGGAGGGTTTTCGGGGATGAGGACTTGGATTTGGATTCGGATTTGAAGGGTTCCCGAACTGGGTCTCATCTTGGCTTTTATGATCGAGTTAATTTGAATTTTCAACAAGCCAACTTCGGCGTTCCCGATCAGCTGAGACAAAAGGATTCCGGAATCCGGAGGATTCAACAGGAGTTTCCTCTGTCTCAACCCTTTCCCTGCTTTTATTTATTTTTTTTTTGCGACTTTGTTGATTCACTTTGAAAAGTATTTTCCCGCCGCATGTGTCTGGTATAACTTTGGTGGCTCCTGTGGTTGCTTTTTCCCCACCTTGCCTTGTCTTTTTTTTTGAGCTGGGCTTCCTTTTATTTTTTTTGGGGGAACCAGGAGCCAGAAACGTTTTGTACGTGCCCGGGTTTATGTGCATAGGATTTTCAATGCCTCCCATCGCTATTGATTTTTATACAATACATAAATTTTTCTTCTTCCGTTTTTTTTTTTGTTCTTTTTTTTTATTATTTGGTGGTTCTCCTGCGCTGTCCTGTCCATCTGATTGGTTGCTCCTGCGCCTGCATCGGCTCTTTGTCATCGTTTTTCTATATAGTGCGGACCCCCCGCTCATACACATATAGCATCAGATTCGATTATGCGATTTAATCTGATTTCGCACAAACGAATGATTCAAATGCAAATAACACGAGCGCACGCACACACACGCCACAAAAGGACATGGGGCGAAGGACTCACAGTTGGCATAGAAATTGGAGTTCTCCCCTTTTTCTCTTTTTTTCGGTTAATAGCTTTCGATTTATAACAAGCAGATGAAAGCAAAAAGATTTGCATTACAAAACAAACGACAGGTAGGCCGAAGGGTTGCAGGATTGAATTGGGGAAAAGCCGCTGGCAAAGCCTACGCCAGGACATACAATTAGTGTGATGGGGTTGGCAGCAAGAAAGTTGATTGGGTTGCGGTTTGTCTGACTGCCAAGGCAACACACAGGTCCTGGGAGTGGGCGGAGCAGGGTTAAGCCCAATTATAATGGGCCACATGTGGGATTGGGTTCTTCTTTGGGTTAAACACACTTTGACGGAATTTCAATTGGAATCGAGTGAGTGAAAGTGGAGCAAATGTTCATGGAGCGGATTAGATGGATTGATGCTGTGTGGGAGGATGTCTACATTCCTCGGTAAGGAGCCTTAGAAAGGATAAAACAAATCTATAAATAAATGCATACATACTTGAATTTCAGGGGATTATTATTTAGTAAAGTTAAGGGAGGTTCTAGAGTGGGAAACTTCTTTTTGGAATAAATTACAAGAAGGCTTGATTAAAGTTTAAATATATAAATTATATATTTTAAGTAATCCTTTCTCTTTTACGTGTCGTCTGAAAGTGAAATAATAATAATTTGATTATTTATTGTAATTATTTCAACTTATATAAATACTAATAGCTAGTCTCTCTCATGGATCAATCTCCAATCCAATCGCATTCCTAAAACACTTCCCCATGTTCCGCAACTACCAATCAAGTGCAGTAATCAGCTCATTCCCCGTCGAATTACACCACCGTACACATGTTGTTTTCATTGGCAATCATTTCATTATATAATCATAATTAAGCCGACTATCAACACCTTTCCCATCTGTCTGCACCTTTGCTGCACGCGGAGCTTCTTCGGAAATCTTCCCACAACTGCTCTAGTCCGATTGCAATTGGAGTCAGCCGGTTTAGAGTATCTGCAGTATCTGTGTGTGTGCACTTCCCACAGATTATCGCAAATTAGATGCAGTTCGCGTCGGAGTCTGGCACACATGGATCAATCCAGCGCCGTGGCCTGGCTCGAATTAAGTTTGGAGCACCGGCAGATAGTCCCTGCCCCTCTGCTGCACATTTTTCCTCCTCTCCGATGATGGCACATAATTTCGCACACCACGACAACGACAACGACGATGATGGCCCCCAACTCGTGTATCTCTGGGATGCACAATGGCCTTTTCCTCATAACCAACACGTACGAGCAATTCACGAGGCGAGGCCTCCACCAGAGGTGCTAATGCTGATCAGCAGTAACTGATACCCGGGCCGGTCGGTCCTGTGCCAGGAATAATGCAAAGAAGCCAGTCCAAGTCTGACTTCAAGCACAATGCAGAGTCCAGAAAACAACAGAATTAAGTCCGAACAATGCTGGATGCTGATGCTGATGCTGGATGCTGGCCTCAGAGGGGACTGCTGGTCGCAACGCCCGCTGGACGTGTATCAGATGGGGCATCGAGCCAGTTGAGAGTCAGAAGTCCCAGTGGCCGGCCGGCCAGTCCCAAGTTACCATAGTCCACGAGCCCGAGTTCGGAACACAAATCATCTTCCAGCGCTCACGAAATTGTTGCGCAAACTTTCAAAAGAAACAGAAACAAAAACCCCCCGAAAGAAAACCAAACCAAACAGAGCACAAAAGAGCAAAATAAAACTGAATCATTGGCTTCTATGGCCAAAGTTTGGAATACCCTTCTAAATAATTTAGTTGGAATAAAGTTAACTTCTTTGAGTAAGACTGGGATGTTAACATTTGATTCAATATTTTTATAATGAACTTTTGATTAATAATTGAAGAGGATTTGTTAAGAATTTATTATTAAATTAATTACAGGAACTGTTGAATGAAAAACAAGTAAATGCTTGTTAAACATTAATTACAAACAAGTAATAAAAATTTATTTTGACTTTATACACATTCTAGAGCTAATAATATTTTACAGAATATTATATGATTTCTGTAGTCAAGATACTCCCCCCTATTAGGGTATTCAAAATCAGAGTAAAGCTGACTAAGCGTGAGGGGCTGGACTGGAAAACAAAAGGAGGCGTTGGTGTTGGTGTTAGCTGATTGTTGTTGCTCTTACCTCTACCTGTATGGTGTCTGTGCAGATCTTCAGATCTCCGGAGGAGTGGAGTGGAGTGGAGCTGAGCAGAGCAGAGCAGAGCGAAGCGGACTATGTGTGAACTCGCAAAACGTGACACATTTATATCACTTCGTTTGAATCGCAAAATAATAATAAATATAATACAACAACATTGTGTGCTGGGGGAGTCTCTGGCCTGTCTGCGTCCAGGTCTCCGTCTCCGTCTCCGGAATGGAATCTCTACCGACGGACAGTCTCTTTCTGGCCAGGCCGTGCCCAGGTTTTGACCTGCCGACGCTTTGCTGGGAAGTTTTTATATTTATTTCGCTCGCTTCTCTTTTTTTTCGTAGTTATTTTTTTACTTCTTTTTTTTTTATTCGACATTTTTGCGCTGCTGCTGCTGCTGGCGGCAATTGTTAAAAAATTTAAACACCAGCCAGAGATAAAGAGAATGTTATGGCTTCGGGGGAGGTAACCAAAGTATGCGAGTGCGGTGATACCCTGCCAAGAGTTGGGGAAAGGAGTTTGGGGTTTGAGTGTTTAAGGATTGAATACTGGAGACTTGATACATTATTAACTGGTAAAACATTTATAAATAAATATTTTAAGAAATCTGGTTAAGGAAATAATTATACAATTGGTGATCTTAACAAATTATAAACTCAATAATTATTAAGTCACTTAACCAAGGGAGTCTCAAACTGATTTAAAATACTAAGACGACCCTCAGTTAGGGACACCTCTTTGGTGTTTAACATTTTCCCGATGTCTCATCTTACCTCGAAACAAAGCGAATTCACCCTTGATGATGTGCGCTACCAAAAAACATGAAATGTCACTGGTTCCGTCGAAACCTCTTTCAGGTAGCCACAGCCTCAGATGGATTCCTCGTGAAACTTTGACCATTGGGTCCGACCCAGTGGGTTTGGGTTATTTCGGTTTTTTTCGGGTCTCTCCTTTGCCCATTTGACAACGTACGAAATATTGCACCCCTGGGCATCTCCGGGCACATCTCCCCCTCCACATCCTGGCTAGAGTTGTCAGCGGACGGCTGCGATGGCGTCGCAGACGGCGGATGTATTTGTGGCGTATAATGTTACATCTGCTTAGCGGAAAGATAAATCAACGGAGCCGGCGAGCGTCGCCTGCATCGGCTACCAGTTACCAGTTGCCGGTTTCCAACCGAGCATCCCACCAGCCCAGCAGCCAAGCTTCCCAGCATCCCGACATCGCCATCAGTGGCAGCGCCAAACGTCGCACTCAAGTTGACAATGATAAATAGTGAAAAAGCGCCAGGCTAGCTGGGGGATTCCCGGCAGGGGGAGATTGGGAGATCCACGAGGTGACAGACACTCACTCCTCTCCCAGGTTGGCAAGTGGCGAAAGTTTCGTGCTCGTTGCTGGAAGTAAAACATTTCGATTAAAGTTTATGAAATGGCAACCTCTGAAGGCACCCTCTATGACGATGACGTTGGGGGGCCACAGGGTTGCCCGTTTTGGCCAGGAATTAGTAGCTGCGAATGCCCAATCCTCTGTGAGTTGAGCTGTAGTTGATTAAAAAGTTTGGCCAACTTATAAAGGACCCTCTCCCCTCCGCTTTAGAAGCTCTTTGAATATCGAACAGGAAGCCGCGCCGAAAACTTGGCTTCGGTGAGGAGGAGCAACCACCGAGGACGCCAGGCGGTGCTGGCTATCAGGTGCGCTGCCTTTGACAATCAGTTTTGTCTCTTTTTCTGTGCCGACGACGACAACAAGTTATCTCGCCTGGCAGGACAATATTTCTTGGCCACAAGCAAAGAAAACACAAAAAGGTGGAAAAAAGAGGGAAGGAAAATAAAACTTTTCCGACCGTAGGAAAATAAGTTAAGCTCAAGGCGAAACTAAACACTCTTTGAGGTACAAATTTAAATATAAATAAAGTGCCAAACAAAGTACCCGTGCGAGGCAGCGGAGCAGCTGCATCAGCATCGGCGGGGAGGGAGCCGGGCAGGTCCTGGAGGAGGCGACACTATAATAAATAAATAAAAATGCAACAAAATGACATTAAAGGTAAATTCAGGCAGCAGCAGCTCCTTGGTATATATTTTTCCAAGGTGCCAAGGGGATGCTGAGACCGAACGAGCAGGGTTCACAGTCTTGAGCAGCAGTAAGGGCTGTGGGCGTGGTGCTCTCCTCCCCTACTCTCACTCTAGGACTCCGAGGTTTGCATACAAATAGCTTCGGTCCGGGGGCTTAGGGTTAGAAGGAACTAGGGTTCCCAACCCCTCGGCACTCGACCCGACCCTCGACCCAAGGTGTTGGCAGGAGCAGCCAAGTGAAAATGCCCAGCGAACTGGACGGAATTATGCTAGCGTAAAGTTTTTTACTTGTAATTGGTTGGGTTGGTTGCGGACTGGGGTTGGGCTGCCTCGGGTTCATAGATCCCGCGGTGGCACCAGCTGCGAGATCATCCCGGGATCCAGGGCAGCCCATCGTCACTGACAGTGAACTTCTGGAAAGCAAACTCTCGAGAAGCGGAGAGCTTCTAGCCTCGAGAGTAAGGTCAACAAAAATCGAAGCCAGACGCAGCAGGATAGTTCTGGAGTGCACAGTGCAGTCTGCGAGTGTGTTTAGTGTGTGCGGACTTGCAGCAGACACTGTGTACTTTGGGGTGCCATAAAGCAAAGTATAGTTCGCCCAGCGTCCTGGAATATAAAATGCTTACCCGCTCACACACGAGACCCAGACCATAAACAAAACCCGCATGGAGGTGTCCTTCTCCGCCCCCAAAACTCCTCTTTATATGTATAGCATATATGGCATATATGGTGGCATAGCATAGCTTGTTTTTATTTACAAAACCCACTCCCTGCTCCTGCTCCTGCTCCTGGATATGTGCCCTCGGTTGACATGATAGCAAAGCGGCGAAAAGAAAGCCGTTGACGGAGCAGCAGCAAAATTTTTGAACTAGTTTAAGTGCCCCATCATGAAGTCCCAAGTTTCTCGTTTTCGCCAGGATTGTTTTACTTTATAAAACACATACACACACACAGACACTGCTGCCATTGAAGCTGCATGGTTATGCAAAGTAATTTGGTTGTGTTTGTGCTGGCGGAGGAGCAAGGAGCTGCTGCCAAGGCAAGGACAACACATAAAGCATCGGGGGACTTCAAGGGGCTTGTGGGTTAGGTGCCCTGCTGGACTGTGCAAACAAGGAGTCAGAGCTGGCCGCCCCTCTTCACCTTCTTTCTTCTTTTCTCTCCTTTCAAATTGCCAGTGTGCGTGAGCTGCTGCCATAAGGAGGATTCAGGATGGTGCTCCTGCACATGACCCCCTTTTCAACAGCTGCACACAACAAACTGCAGTCAGGAGCTGCAGCCTCTGCCCCATTCCCCATTCAAAGTGCAGATAATTTCATTTGAAGTATGGCAAAATAAAATTTTTTCCAGCGCTCAAGTCTTCGGTGCTTTCCCCATTTTCATTTTCAGTTTCCCTCGCCCGTCGAGTAATTTGTAGTTGGAAGCTTCAAAGCAGCGGAGTCCTGTCTAGAAAAAAAAAAAAAAAAACAGAACCCAGTTTTCGGAGCTCCACACAGCAGCAGCAGCAGCAGCAGCTCATTTCCTTTGGGCTAATGATGTGGGTCAATTAT
The DNA here is from genome assembly GCA_018905755.1 of Drosophila ohnishii. Taxonomy (NCBI): domain Eukaryota; kingdom Metazoa; phylum Arthropoda; class Insecta; order Diptera; family Drosophilidae; genus Drosophila; species Drosophila ohnishii. The sequence goes on along the minus strand of JAEIII010004774.1, from coordinate 5,277 downwards.
GGCAGCCAAAAAGACGAGCGAAACTGCTCGCTCTCTCCGTTTGCATTCGGATTTTGTCTACTGGAATTAATGGCATTAGTTTTGTGCATTTAGTTTTGATTAGTGGTGAGGGAGGGGGAGAGGGGGTTGGGTAGCCATTTGCATGCCGTTGGCCAATGCTTTTTCGCCTGAATTCGGGTCGAGAAAAACACACAATTTTGTGCTGCTGCTGCCATTCGAAATCAATGCTGCTGGAGATGGCTTTTTTCCGGCTCTTATTTTCTGGTATTGAAGGGATCTGTTCTTGGTTCTTTCGCAGAAAAAGGGGTTAGTTTCTGATGGCAAATAAAACTTGGTCCTGGCTATATCCGCTTTTAATTTTTAAGGCTTATGGTTGATTTCCTGGACGGAAGACGCAGCGCGTAGCAAATGGCTCTCTTGGGTGGTTCTCCCTTTCGCAGCAGAGGAAGTCATTAATGATTTCCTTCGCTAACTCCTCTTCCGAGTAGCAGCAGCATCTTTTCAGAGCTGTGAACTCATAGCTCAGAGCTCTCTTTTCCACCGATTTGTGTATCCATTTCTCTGGCAGAAGCATTACCCATTTACCCAGTTTGGTAGCTGCACCTCAACCGCATGCACGTTCCGCTCAACTAAGCCACTATCCACCTGACGCAGGTATACGTGCATGAAAATCAAATCTCTGTGTTTGTTATTTGCAACTCGTTGTTCACTATTTTTACCAGCAGCATTTCGCCAAGCCCACAGGTTTATTTTTGTAATATTTTTTGTTAAATGTCAACGGGAAATCTTTTTGCTCCCTACCATTTTTTTTTTTTTTTTTGTGCTGCTCGTCTTCCTCCTGGCCCCCCTTGATCCCCTTTCATATTAATGCTGCTTCAATTGTACGCTGATTGGCAATCGAGAATGTGACTTGCATGCCGGAGAAGGGCCCGAAACAAAGCCGGGGTTACGGGTTACGGGTAACGGGTAACGGGTTCCGGGTATTTGAATATCGTGGGTGGCCACCACCGCACTTATTAAATTAAAAACACACAGAGAGACCCCACCAACATTGGCGCCTACAGGGTATCGGGAGTGCGTATGCACACAGCAGATTCGCATCTGCACATACTATATCTTTTTTGTGCTATTTAACGTGTGTGCATGCTTCGGCAATTTGATTGTGGCCGAGCAGGCGTATGAAAATCAATTTCACGCTGAAACGCACCAAAAACTTTAATAATATTTGCGTCGCGGCACTTAACAGACGGCAGGGACAGCAAGGACGGCCCAGGACACGCTGCTGGAAGGACGAGTGCGAAGACAGATAGATATTCGCGCACACACCCAAAGAGGGGGGTAGCTGCATTCAATTAAATTTGTCAGAAGGAGGGTACTTCTGTGTGTGGTACGTGGTCAGGAGGGGGAGAGCCTGTTCTATATGTTACAGAAACCAATCAATTTTATTTTATTATTTAAAAGTGAAAATCTCATATATTTCATTGGCATTTCAGGGTTATTTTTTAATAACTTTCATAAAATTAAAGATCCCTCCAAAATATTGAAAATAATGAAGAAATTAGTGAAGTATACAGTTTTTTAGACAAGAACTAGCATTAAGTCTAAAAAATACCATACAAAAATTTCTCTTGCCGGCTTATTTTTACTGCAAACTTAATTAAGACCCAAATTAACATTTTAACAGCTTCTAAATATTGTCCTGAGGGCAGTAAAACGCAGATGTGGCCAAGGCCCCAGGTCCACTAATTACCAGGACATAAAGTTTTTCATGGCAAACAGCAAAGATCATGCAAAAGTGTTGTAAAACTCAAGACAAGATCGATCTTTTCCCGGAGCAATGCCCAATTCCCAGCTCCCTGAGCGCTTTAAAAACCTTTTATTGCAATCCCATACAGCCGTTTCCTGGACAACCTGCCCCAGGAATTTATCACCTTGCCGAGAGAGAGCCTTGGAATCCGCTCGACAGGCCCGGCTATGGCTACGAGCTCGGAGTCAGTCCGTGGAAGCCGAGACTCTCAGACACTTGGCATAGTTTTGTGGCCACCAAAAGAAGGAGGAGAAGTAGCAGCAGGAGGAGGAGTGGCGGTGGATCCTACACGTAGCCCTAACTTTTGCTTCGAACATAAAGTGCGCGCTAAGAATTTACCGCATAAATTTTGAACAAGTAGCGAAAAGAGGCAGAGGTAAAAGCCAGAAGTTGCAGGTAGCAGCAAGCGCGGGAGGGGAACTTACAAACCGCACTTTGGCACAAAACTCACAAGACACTCATAACTTTTTATGTTGGTTCGTTGCACACCCCGAAGAGCCCAAAGAGCCCGAAAGCCCAAGCCCAAGACCAAGACAGAAGTCCGCGCCAGAGCCCTGAAACGCTGCAGCCTGGACGCGCTGACCAAAAGGGATGGCTGAGGCGGAGGTGGGGGATGAGTGGTAGGGAGCCCGGATCGGAGACCACCCCAAGATGCAGTGCATTCGAGTGGTGGCTGCCCGGTGGCTCAAGCACTTGGCCAATTCCCCTGGCTTTAGCTGGGCCGAAAAAATGTTAAGTTTTTACCCACCGTGTCTGGAGTTTTTATGGGTTTTGCCGGCTGCTACACAATGAGAAAAATTGAGTATTTTCTAAAGGTAATTAAAAGAAATTGAAAATAATGAGCATAGTAAAAAAGTATTCAAGAAAAACTTTCTTCACTTTCTTCAGTTCAATTTAATTGAAAGAATTCCACGTATTTTTTAAGCTAGAATAATATTTTAAACAACATTTTCCTCCTCCAAATTATATATTTAATTTTTCTTTCTGTGCATCCCTTCTCCCCTCACGCTGTCGCTGCTCATGTGTTTACAAAGTAATTATGTAGCTAAAATTAAATTCGTAAGAAGCTGACGAGGAGGAAGAAGGCGGCGAGCATTTAAGGAACATTTCAGTCTCCCCTGGTCGACGACTCCTCCTCCAGAGTTCTTTATTTTCCCTCCTTTTTTTTGGCATAGTTTGCTGTTGTGGGTCTGCTACAGTTAATGCACGCTAAAAGGTTTTTCCCGCCACTCGCCGGGGCGGTGGCCATGCAGATTAGCGGGGTATATCAAGGCAGGAGGTATTTAAACGCGGCTTAGACAGCGAAGAGCGAGCCAGCTGAAGACCCACTTTGGGCGGAAAGTTGTGAACAAGCGGACTTAGCCGGTGCAACAGTGCAAAGTTTAATTGAAACGCGGGCAGCGGGCAGAGGGGCGGAGGAGATCGCTTGGACAGGCGGTATTAAGTGGCATCAATACCGGAGTTTTATGGAAATTTAAGAAGGGTTTAGCTGGCAAGCTGGGGGACTGGGTAGCTCAAGTAACTTGAGCGGATTTCTCAATCTCGGTAGCTTGAAAACTAATCCGAATGAAATCCAATCGATTGGAAATTCATTGAGAAATAACAATAAAGACAAGGTAATCCTAATATTTTAATAAGGGAATGAGGTTACTGGAGGAGGAGGGGAGGAAGCCAAAAAAAAGTTCATTATAAAACCGAAAGATATATGAATAAAGTTTATATTTCCATTTTAATTTAAGGTACATTCAGTTTAAATTTACAACCTTCTTAACAATCTGTTTCCTATGTTTCTCTGAATCAATTTAAATAAATCGTGAGGTGATATATTTAGGAATCCCATTCAATGCTAAATTCACACACAAAAACAGTCCTAAATATTAATGGCAATCAACACCCGCTTTAAAGCCAAAGGTTATGCCAACAAAATGTTAAATTTAAAACCTTTTAGGGAAGGATCCCATTGGCAGGGATTCTGCGAATCATTTGGAATGCAACAGACGTGGGCTTCCGCGGAGATTTCTTAGAAAACTAGAAACAATACAATGAGGCACAATGGCAGGAGCAGGAGCTGGGACGGCTTCCTCAGTCAATCTTTTCAAGCATGCATATATCAAAATTCCTTGGCTCGCTTCGTTGCGCCTGCCATTTTCCTCGCTGGGTCCTGCCTTAAAGTGTTTTGTTTTCCTTTTTGTATTTTTTGCTTTTTGGCGCTCTTTTTCCTCGGCGTAGATACATTTTAAAGAAGACGCGGCACAGATTTCGCTGCCGCCTTTTGTATCTTGCTCGCCTACACATTTTGGCATTTCACAGTCGGAAGGCCGCCGAGGGAGCACGTGCTTTCAAATGTGTCTAGGATATGAATAAGGGAACGTATTAATTTTGAATATGTGGAAAATCTCGCACGCCAATGTACGACGGACCGCAGCAGGAAATGCCGGCAATAATGCCTGCCTGCCTGCCTGCCTGCCTGCCAGGCAGCCTGTCGAAAGAGGTGGCTCTGCCAGGGGGTGGGGATGGATGGCTCCCGGGAAAAGCCCCGCAACAATGAAGATGCCAAGGCGATGGCGATACGACAAGTACGTCAGGCCCGAGGAGACGAGAGTCCTGAGCCCCGCCGAGTCCTTCGTTCCTCGTCGTCCTTGTGTGTCTTGTGTCTGTGTGTAGGCCTTTTATTGCTATTGTCAAACTATTGTGCCTGTGTGTGTGTGTGTAGGGAGCTATCCCACCCCGCCCCTCCTCTCGTTCTCGCTCTCTCCGGGCCACTTCATCGTCTGCTCGAGTTGCTTTTTATGAAACATCAAAATGTCAGTCAATGTCATTAAATGACTTTTATATTACACCTAATACGATGACAAGGCCTCCAGCCTGTCTGCTTGATATCTTTTTGAGTGTATCTTAAAGATTCTAAAATTAGACAATTGTGCGCTCTGCCAGCCTGTTTATTTGTTGTTGTTCTGGTGCACGACCCCGGAGCTATCCTCGCCCTCACCCTCGCCGTGCTCTGCTGTGCTGTACTGTGCACACATGTGATTGCTTTTTGTCTGCGGTGACAAATCGCGACTGGAAACTGGTTCCATCAGCCCCACAAGAACACCTCCTCGGGTACTCGAACTCCGTCCAAGTCTTCGACTGCGTCTTCGTCGTCGTCGCCGTCTTCGTCTTCGTCTCGTTGACAAAGTCAAACAATTTGTTGAAATAAGTTGGAAATTGAATGAAATTGTCAAAAGCATTTCGCACATTTTATTATTTTTATATTCTTTTCTTTTCACCAGCTTTTCCAGCCAAGGGAAAGTTTTTTAGTTGGTTTTACAGGGTGTAAAAGGGGGGTATATCCACGGGAGAAGGCGTATGTTAAATGGATTTAAAGAATGTTTAAAATGTAGGGAATAAGTCTGGGTAAATCATGTAAAAGGAGTTTACACAATATATAAATAATGAAATAAATAAATAAATAAATATAAAACTAAATA
>JAEIII010004757.1:0-11437 GCA_018905755.1 Drosophila ohnishii | reverse complement strand
ATATAGAAACAGCTTTGGATTTTGTGGAATTTTTTGAGTCGTATGTATTCTTATTTTTAATTTTAATAATTTTAAATTTGAGTAGTAGTTTCTTAACAAAAAATTGTGATTGGAATTGTGATTGGCTTAACATATAAGCACTAAATAATTAAATAACTTGAAGAGTGAAAATGACAATGCTTTTGGAGTTCCAAAGTGGTACTTTATTGAAGTTAATTTAATGCCTTGCATTAATAATAAATATTTAAAGTCATTGTCTTGCTAATAAAGGTAATTGTATAAATGGGGTTTTGAAAAATAAAAATAATTAGGAATATTAAGTAGTTACCTATTAATTTACAATTAAAATAAAAATAGTTGCTCTTCCTTTTTTTATTCGTTTATATTTCTTTCTTCTTTTCCATTTTAATTATTAATTATTTTATTTCTAAAAAATGTACTATTCCAAATGAATACCCTTCTCAAAGAATCTCGACTGTAGTTGATTTTTGTTCGTTACACTTCCGTCACTTGAGGTTGAACCCGTGTTGCAATCGCAATGAGGCAAGTGAAGCAACTGAGTCCACGTTGCGAAACGCTAAGAATAAGCTGGCGAGAATGAAAATAACAATAATAAGGTGGCGGGGGGAATGGTCAAATCCAACGCACTCCATTTGGCTGAGGCCAAAAACTATACAAATGCGTCTTCCCTAATTGAATAATGCGGCGACTGCTCTGCTCTTTAAGTCGTTGGGGCTCTTTAAAATTTAAAATTATAATTTAATGGTTTTAAATTGGTCGCTTGGGGTGTAATTTTCGCATTTGAGTTCATTTTAAACAAACTGTTTGCTGTTTTCACATTATCAAGAGTAGGGGGGTTACTAAAGTTAACTAGGAAGCTAACTTTAAAGATTTAAATTTAGTAAAATATCTAAAATACTTTACATAGTAGAGTAAAATTTAGAAATATTTTCTATACAGTTTACTATAAGTTTCCTCTGGTTGCCTCATTTATTTATTGATTTAACATAAATTTTTACTACTTTCTTGTTCCAAAAATGGTGTTAACTATCATTTCATGACAATCTAAAACACTTTCTAGCCGGATTTCGCAGCTTAAAACTCCTCAAACCACCCACGCAACCAATGAGCACAAGTCCGAGGGAACTCAACTTGGGTGTAGACATCTCGCATATTGTGCCAAGTGGTCACTTCAAAGCGCTTTTGATCGTTTTTGATTTCACATTCAATTTTATATCTGCCCTCTTTGTTTCGCTCATTCCAAAAAACTACAAGAACAACAAGAAATTGCTTCGATTTTCGAGCATTTTCTGGAAGACAGCATCTTAATTTGAAGATTTATTTCAAGCACCGGAAGCGGAGCACCCTCACGCTCCTCCTCCTCCTCCGCCGCGCGCAAAAAAGAGTTGATTGTCCCGAATCGAAAATCGCATATTACGGGCATATATAGATTCGGCTGGGAACAGGGCCATAATTGACGCTGATTGTCCACGGTTGCTTGCTTAATTCTACAGTTTTCTTAATTTTTTTTTATTTTTTCGCTTTCGAGCGGGGGCAATGGATTCGGAATTTGAAGTGGACCTGGGAGTCAATGGAATCAATAGTTAAGGTTTGAGGAAGTGATGGAGAAGTGAACTTTGTTAATGAGATATTTAAAGCAAGAAAAGTTTTTATTACTTAGCTTTAGAAACAAGAAATCAATTGTAGATTTTTAGAACATTTAATCATTTTTAGTCATTTTAATAAATATTTAGAACAGGCGAAAAAGCTATATTTTTGTTAGGGTTTAGTTTTGACTAGGATTTGATTTTAAATACCACTTTAAATGAATTATAAAACTACTTTATGCATTTTCTAAATTTTTATGTTTTTTAATTAACTTTTATTTTAACATTATTTAGGGTATTTTACTTTATAAAACATATTTTAAACCAAATATAATAATTTTACTTAAGAAACACTTCCAGATTCATTTATATAAACATTTCCCCTTGCTAATATAATCCCCTTGACTTGCCAAAATAAAAACCTGCAAATAAAATTTGTTATTCCCTTTTCAATGGCTGGCAATGCAAAGCCATTGATGGAAAAGTTTCCTCCGATGTGGCTGCTGCATCTTGTGTTAAAAACCATGAAATTGTTATTAATGCTTGGACAAAATAGCCCGGCAGCAGAGGCAGTGGCAGTGGCCATCATCGCATTAGGAACAATGAAAAGCAAAAGTAAATCGAAATCGTAGCAAAGTCGAAGACACTGCACTGTCCGGCGATGGGAGAAATGTTCATCATCATCAGCAGTAGTAGCAGCAGCAGCAGCAGCAGCATCCCAGCAGCAGCAGCAACATCATCGGCAATATCGGCGGCGGTGGCTTCATTATCATGGCAATGATCATCGCCAGAGTGGCGAACAATTGAAAAAGCGCTTTTGCCTTGCTCTTGGGGCAACACGTGCCGGGTCGGCTCTCGGTTTTTTATTTATTTTTTTTTTCGACTGCCATCGATCTCGATCTCGAGTGCCGGTGTACCTGTCGCTGCTGCTGCTGCTGTTGCTGCTTCTGCCACGCCCCCTCCACCTGTCTCCCTCCAGACATAGACGTATTCCACCCATATAGAGCCGTATGCCTCCCCCCTGGTGAGCAGTGAGTGCCCTACAAACACACATGCAGGTCCCAAAACACAGTTGCCGCCGGAGATCTTAAACTTTCATTTATACAATTGTCTTCAAACTGTGCAGCGCTTGCCGCTCCGAAATGAAAGTCGGAACAAAATGGATTTGCTTTTGGAATTTTTCTTTAACAGAAGATACACACAACCCAACACACAGCACAACACAAAACACAACCAAAAGGAAAATAAAAACATTCTGCTGCTGTTTGTTTGGCCAGCGCACTATGGGGAAAAGGTGCAACAATTTTACAAAAATTAAACATAATATTGGTAAGCACATACTAAGAAAATAAACCCTTAAGCTTTAATAATCATTTGTAATCATTCGATTTTTTTTATATTTTATATAAATTACTTTCTTCACAATTTATGGGCAGAACATCAAGGCACTCTTTCTAAAGAAAAACTTCTTTAATTTATTGTTTATCAAATATGAAATAAAATCTTATATTTAAACCCTGATTTAATTTTCAATGCCCTTACCAAATTTCTCAACTTTTAGCCATGGTGCTCACTTGCGGCATTTGGTTTATTGCAGTTTTGTGGCCATGTGCCAAAGGAAAGGCGGCCGTACCTTTGCCAACTTCCCTCCGATATCTCGTTAAATCTAAATGCTGGGTTTTTTTCTTATTTTGTCTTTTTTTTTGGGATTTTGTTTTTCGGGGATCGCTCTCCATCTCTTTTCCTGATCAACTTTCGCCGCCGAATTGCAGAACGGACCGAATTTTGCCTTTCGAAGGTTCTCTGACCATCTTGGGACCCATCTTCAGGCCCTATTCCTGCCGGGTCAATGATCGCGGGTTTTGCCAAAAAAAAAAAAAAGAAACAAAATATATATAAATAAGAAAAAAAAAAAAATAGCAGCCCAAACTGGTTATTATAATTTTTCGGCTTTCGCAGAATCGCACGCAGCTGCCCGGACAGCGTCCCCCATTAGGTTGGCCCCATTCTCGGGCTGGCGGGTCCAGGAACTGGGCTTGGCCACATGACAGCCCCATCCTCATCCTCCATGCCCCATCCCTCTTGCTAGGTTTTACACTGGATAAAATGCTATACCCATTTAAAGTTTAGAGATTTCTTGAACTACTTTAAAATTAAATATGTTTCTTATTTTTTAGAATTATTTTTGTTGTATCTCCTTATCGTATTTATAATTTGTTTTAGCTTGAAAAGTAAGTAAGTAAGTAATTATATATTTAAATTTTTCAAGTGTAACTTGCTTCGGTATTTGGCTTCGTGACAAATATGAATATTTTTTGAGAGCAGGGAGTGGGCCGGCGGCGAGGAGGAGTCAAGTCACGGGCTAGCATCCACATCCACATCCCCATTTCCATTCCCAACTCCAACTCCAGCTTCAGCCTCATCCACATCCCCATTCCCACTACCAATCCGCAGCGGAGCACCGCGAACGCGGAAGTATTTAACGTGTTTGTTTGTCCATGCCAATTCCCTGGCTTCTGCCGCATTTTCAGCTTCGCTCTGAGCTCTGAATTCTGGACTGAAGCTGGAGCTGGGGCTGTAGTTGGAGCTGGTGGAGCTGGCGGAGCTGGAGGAGATGGAGATGGAGCTGTGCAATGGTCCGAGCTGGAGTCGCTCTTTCATTTGGGTTTGGTGAAAAGTGTTTTGTATGCAAATCATTGAAATTACATATTATGGCCAGTCGTCGGCCAGTCTTGCAGTAAGTAGCAGTTGGCCTCAAACCAACCCACTGACATGCACCAAGCCGAAAGACGAAAGCCAAAAGCCACCAGCTCGTGGCCCAACTTGGCCACAATTGCTGGCCAGGCCGGCGATGAAGACCTCAAATGGTCTTTTTGGGTTCCAGTATTCGGTCTTAAGACTTCGGTCTCCGTTGAAATGGCAATTGGCTGAGAACTGGCCACGACAGATCGTAAATTCATTAGGGCAATGTTTTCGGGAGGTCTGCCAGCTGCAGATGATGTCTCAATTCTCTTCTTTCGTTGAAAAAAAGTCTTCGGAGAAGTATAACGAAAATAAACGGACTCTTTTTAAGACTTTTGTAAACATATTTTGTCATAAGAAATCTTATTTATGATGATGAATGGCTTTTTTACAAATATTATTTTAGGAATTTGAAAGGAATGTGCTTTTGTTTTGGCAATAAAAAAGTTAAATGAGACAAATTTGACTTAACAAAATCAAACTTACTTATTTAAAAATTGCAACATAGCTTATATTAATATTTTATTTATTTAAATATTTATTGAATAATATTTGAAGTGATTCTTTACTTGAAAATAAGTATTTAATGACTTTGCAAACTTAACATACTTAAACATTTTTGTATATTTTATTTATTTAATCCTTAGAAAGTCCATTAGGAAATGTCATTCAATTGGAGCAATTTCTCTGATTTCTTGCACACGCACATAGCGGGGCCAATGGGGCGTATGCGCAATTTTTCTAGTGCGAATAGGAAGCGGCACACTAAGTCGAGTTTAATTAAAATGACAGACCATTAGAAAACGATTTGCCCAGATGAATATTTTTACGACTTGATTTGGCGCAATCGGAAAATGGAAAACTGCAATTGGGCGGTCGGGCCATGCGGTTTAATGCGCGCTGCTGGAAAATGGAGACGAAGAGGGCGGGACGCGGGCATCCGCTGCGGCGAAACGAAAACCGATCATTAAAATGCACAGTTGAAAACGCAGGTGAAATCTCATCTTGCGGCTGTTGTGGTCTTATAGTCAATGCACTGAGGGAAATTTTTAAGTCAAGTGAAATGAGTGATCTATATTAAATAATATAATAATAAAAGGAAACCTTGAAGTTCAATTTAATAATAGTTTACCTCTCTTTCACGCTCTAAACCCAACTTAACTATTTGTATTTCTCTTAATTTAACCCTTTTTTGTCAGTGTAAAGCTTGCCAGAACTATTCCAACGGACGCTTTCTATCGCCGATTGAATAATGCCCTGGCATTCGTCAGGCCCTCGTGGCCCAAACCGAACGCCTGTAATTTCTGGCCATATAGCATACATTAATTGATTTGTTTCGTAACCGAAATTAGGTAATTCGAAAAGCAAAGAAGCGGCGAAGAAAACATTTAAACGCTTAAATCTTCTTCGACTTGGGCCATACGTGAAAGTTCACAAACGAAAGCAAAACGTAAGCTAAACATTTTGTGCGCGGCAGCGCTCATTGTCATTAAACAAAATGAAGCAGAACAGCGTTCGGCATTCGGCGTTTGGGCCATGAAAGGCTTTTAACGTGTCCAAAAGGGTGGGGAATGGGGATGGGTAGGGGATCGAGGGGGTGCTACACGCACCAGATGATCATTAAATGCCAAAAAAAAAATAGACGGACTGACTGACTGACGAGCGGACTGAATGAAGTGCCAGGTTCGAGTCCGCGTCCAGAGTCAAATTATAGCAAAAGCAAAACTAAAACTTTAATGTTTCGAATGCTACGTTTCGTTTCTCATTTCTCCTCTATGAGAGTTCGTATATTAAAAGTGAAAACATGTAGAGACTCCGACCCGAACGCATTCATTCATTCATCCATTGGCAAGGGACAGCAGGCAGCAGCAGCAGCAGCAAAAAAAATGTTAAAGCCAAATTGGCATACAAATTGCGTATACGTAATTTTAATTGATCATTTAAGCGATTTAGTTTCTTGATGCCCGCTTTATGTAAGCATTTCTTTTGCCGCTCGCCGTCGATCTCACTGGCATTCGGTATTATGCAAATTTCGTTGCGCATTTAGAAGGATTAATGAAACGCCATTGACATGGACGTGGATGCTGCTACTGCCCGATGAGTAAAAGTTGCCAGTAACCTGTGACAAATTATCTAATCGGAGCGCTCAACTTTCTGATCCATAACTTATGGGCCATGAAGTGCTGAAGTGAGTGGGTAGAGTTCTTTTGTATATTTTTAAACAAAGAATATGCTTTTGATAAATCAACACATTGAATGAAATTGGCATAAAGAAAGATAACTAATAAATATTATAGGTATGAATATGTTTAGGTAAATAAGCATAATATATTGTATGTAAGGGTAGGTCAAGAATGAATATTTAGAATATTTTAATAGCATCTTTGACTACTCCAGTCGGAATATATTTTCTTACTAATTCTTCTGTTCTTCAAGTAACTTTTTTACTTAATAATAATTTCCTCAATTAACTTAAAGTTTCTTAATAAATTCTTTCAATTTTAAGACTCTACTCTACTCTTAAAAAAAATCTTTTCAGCCTAAAAAGAGTAATTAATAATAATTACATTAGTAAATTTCTACCCACACCCCTTCCTTCTTCTCATTCACTAGCCAAATCGAGTTTACCCACTCTACAAGCAGTGGCAACATCAGTGGAAGTTCCTCCTCTTCTCGGCAGAAAAAAGCAACTGGCAGCCAGTGAAAGTGTCTAAAGTCACATTCAATTTCGAATAATTTCGCTATCAATTAATAAAACGCGCATCTTGCATGAATGAGCGAATGCGAATGCCAATGCGAATGCGAATCCGAATGCTGTGCTCTGCTCTGCTCTACTGGGAAAGATTAATTGCCGGCCATGTTGAGGGGGCATCATTAGCACATCATTACTGTCCCCCAGCAGAAAACTGTAATGATTACTTGGGACATTTGAATGGGAAGTTTGGCATCATCTTGTGTGGAGAAGAAAAAAATAAATAAAAATTAAATGCCTCGAAAGCGAAGGTTGTGTGGTTCCACGGTTCCATGGTTCCTTCCTAGCCAAGCGATGATGGTGGTGCTTTCAAAACTGCACGGATCCGCGGATAGAAGGCTGCCCTCCAGCACTCGTGGGCAACATCTTCCCAAAATAAAATCCGTGGAAGATCTCATGCTGCGTAAGCGTTTTAGCGAATAAAGAAGAAAGTGCTGCCTGTGTGTGTACACTGAAAAAGGAGTCATTATGGAAAATTTTTAATAAATTGGGGGAAGAAAAATAAATTAGTTTTGGTGGGAAATCTAACTCTCCAACTCTTCAGAATTCGTTTAAAACTAATAAAAAATATTTATAAATCTAAAAATAAGGAAATAATTGAAATTTAATAGATTCTAGGTCACTCTTTTACTCTTAAGAAAATATTTGAAAATTTAAAAATAAGAAATAACATTAAAGATAAATATACAAAATTTTTCTCTGTGCATCTTTGTACTCTTCTTGGTGGCATTTCTCCTTGGCATGATGCTCAACTATTTGCCGGGCTAAATAATGATGGAAACGAAAAGCGTGTAAAACATCGCGCAAAACACAAAAATCAATTGGAAATTTTACTTTCGACGACAAAGAGACAGATCTGGGATGGAATGGAGGCGGAAGATGCGATGAGTGAGTCTCTAGCCAAAAAAAAAAAACATTCATAGAGAGGGAGATGGACAAAGTGGAACTATTTGCGCTGTCCTATGCTGTATAATTAAATTTCTTTTCAGTTTGATTTTCACCCTCCAAAGTACAAGTCATCCCACAGACAGAGATCCGAATGCCGTGAAGGGTTTTAAGCTAAACTTCAGGCCTGTCATGGCCGCCGCAATGAATTTGGCATTTGCCAAAGACGCCAAAAAACCAGAAAACCAAGCAGCCAGAAATTTATTTTTTATAAAATTCCACGAAAAAGATAGCATCTTTCCTTAACAAAAGAAATGGGAAAATAATTATTCAACTCTTGGGCTAAAAATAAATTTTAAAGAAAAGAAGAAGAGGTTACTTCCTGTAATCAATAGTCTTCGATGAGAAATCAAAACTATTCTGAGAATGGAAATTTTTATAGAAAAGGCTTTCAAAAAGTTCTGATCATAGGAAACATAAATGTGTAATTATTTACAGCAACAGATAAACTTGAAATTAAAAGTTTAAACAGCTTAGATTTGTGTGTTTCGTCAAGATTCACATTAAAATCGTTTCAAAATAGTTATTAGACTCTGAAGATTAAAGTTCATATTTCAAGATTATACACAAAACTCTCTTCCTGTAATCAAATGCCCCATGTTGCCTGTCTCCTGCACATTGTCCTGCCTTTTCCCCTTCCAGAATTCATTCGCCAGAGTCGAGAACCCATAGATCGCTTTCAACATTTCCGCAGCAGCTTCAATTACTTTCGAGCCGGTGGAAATTTGCATACAAGCAGATGGAACACATGAATTAATATTTGGCTATTGGCCATATTTAGCTGACACAACAATAGACGCGGTCCATGTCTGGCCAAGCTCCTCTGGCCATGTGAAAGCCCGCTGGCCCGAGAGCAGCGCATTAATGATTTCTCGCATGGAGCCGGTGGCCACCGAACCGAAACTGGAGTCGGAGTTGCGTAGGTCCGATCTTGGCCCTTGGTTCTCGGTCTTTGTCTCCGTCTCCATCTCGGCTTCAGGTGGATGCCACTGGGCCTGGTCGATACATTGACCCAGTGGACAATTGGTATGCAGCATGGCTGGCCCTCGAGTTGGCAAGCTCAGAAGCGAAATGTTGGGAAAAACAAATGCCTTGGCTTTGCTTTCGATTTTGTGCGATTTTGCTTGCCCTGACTGAAAGTATAAGCGGTTTTTTTAAGGTTTATTGGAAAATATAAATATTCATATTGGCCAGCTACAAATTATTTAAAAATATAGATTTTATAAACCTGCTTGAGGTCTTTTGACCTTTTGTGGGTATTGTTTTTTGTAAAATACAAATAAAACTATTACCTAAAAGGGAATTTATTATAAGCTATTAGTAATGAACTTTCCACACTTGTTAATATCTATTAATATTTCCTTAAAAACCTATAACCAAATGTTTGACTTTCTAAACATCTTCGAGGGTATTAAATCATCGACGTGCCGCAATTAACATAAACTGCACTCGTTTTCACGTGTTGCATTCGTTTTGAAAGCCATTTTTGCCATTTGCGAGTTATTGGCCAGGTTTCCTCCTCCCACCGTTGACAAACGTGGTGGTGATGACGCTGCCTTTCACCTGGTCAGAGATGTACACACAATGCTCAGTCGCCTTTATGGACTGATGGGCAGTCAAATTAAAATCCAATCAAACCGATGGGAAGTCAATGATGCCTGAGTAGCCCACATCACAAATTCGATGGAGGAGCTGGAGGAGGTGAGGCCTGCCCCGCCACAAATCTGGCTATTTTCGGAGCGACTTAGCATAAATTTGCATAAGCTGTAAAGTCCGAGACATAACTGTAAACATAAAGAAACGAGCGCTTGATAAATAACATCAAAAGGCCATCCAGAAGATCAGGCAGAGACGAGAGTCATCGGAGCTGAAGATTTCCTTTTCATGCATTCTACGAGAAGACGAGAAGACGGACCGACCGACCGACTCGTAAAAGACATTTGCATCGGGGCTGGGCGAGAAATGAAATATGTGCCATACCAGATCGGCAATGCGATTAAGATATCAACTTTGGTCAACTCCCGCCTCCCTCGGCAACCCGAAGAAGAATGCCGCCGCTCCACAAAGATAAGACAGCGAGTTGAAAGCGCTTTGGCATCGAGTATTTGGAGTGTCGAGAGATGCGACATGGAGAAACTGAGATGGAACTATAAATAATATAATATAGTGGGTTGTAAGGTGATATTTAAGGCGAATTTCTTTTGTTTTAAATATGGCAGAGTACATTTTAGTTTGGCTTTAAAATACAAAGACTTGTTCAATGATTTATTTAGTCTGTCAGCGTGAAGAACTCAGTCGATAGTCTGCTTTTTCTGTACACTGTACTCCTTTGTACTTCTTGTGTTATTTATTATAGATTTTTAATCTTAGCTTATTTCTGAAAAATATAAAAAATATATTATTTAAAGATAAGTCTAAAAGCATTCTTATTTTAACTAAATAACTTAATGATTAAGAAACTTCAAATCAATGAAAAGACCTCAAAGTTGGTGCCACTTAACTGGCAACATGATGGCTACGATCTCCTCTTCCACACGGTGCCATCGCTAGCTCCATTGAAATGGAAACTGGCCAGGCTAACTGACTGACCAACTGACTGACTGACAGCCGCCACACATCGTCTTTAGAAATGGAGCACAAAAGACAAGCTGCTGCTACGGCTGCTGTTCAGCATAGGAGTTTGTTGGCTTCGTCTTTTTTAGTTTTGTGTTTTTTGTTTGACGAAATTGACTTTCTCCATTCAATATAATTAATAGTAATATTCCGATGCTTTGGCTACACACGTCTTCAGAATGGTAACAACTCCCGATGTGGCCGGTGGAATGTGGACAGGAAGTAATTTGTTATTGCAGGCGTGTGTCTGTGTGTGTGCTTTGGAGCCCAAAAAACGAATGGATCGGAAAGCATTCGAAATCCATCACAGCGAGATCCGAGATCCGCTGCACGTGCAGGGCGGCGTCACGGTAGGAATTCCTTCAGTTCTTTGGCCAAAGGAATTTGCACCGCACCACGGGGCGTATGGGTAACAAGTGAAAAGCCAGCCACTCACTCGCCGCAGATGAGTGATGGGCGAGCTGTGAGCTGTGAGCCGGGCAGGCGATGGTCCCACAAAGTGCCGGAATTTACTGCTCTTTTCTATTAGCATCCCAGATATAGGTATAGGGTTATACACATAGTCAAACGCCAACTGCCACATATTGTTGTTTATGCAAATTGTCTTCATTCGAGGGCGCGCGCTTACTTTCAAAACGAGACAGAAAGCATATTTAGCTAATATTTTAGGATGGCTTCTGCGGCTTTTACTTTTCTCCTTAGCATTCCTCACTACACTGAGGGAAAAAGGAGGAGATACTAGAGGGATTGTAATACATTTATTTAAGAAAACTTAACT
>JAEIII010004740.1:0-23975 GCA_018905755.1 Drosophila ohnishii | reverse complement strand
AAAACTATAAAAAATCCCTTAAATATTATATAAACTTTAGTACTAATTTTCCTCTTACTTCCAAACCTAATTTTCCCCATTCCTCACCCCTTTTTTCTCCCTCTGCACTCTCGCATACCTCGTCACCTAAATAGGCCAAGCCGTTCATTGCATAACAAATAGTTTTTGGAGTGTGTATGGCATACGTATACACCACATACACAGTTACTATATATACACATATAAACCTGCATACGTGCGCGGCGCGTTTTCTAAATTGCCATTACTCATACGCCGCGTGTGACGAAGGCAATTAAAGCCAATAAAATGCACAAGTGCCGCTGCACTTTGGCTATAATTACGCCATCGAGAAGGGGGAAAGTCCTTCTTCCCTAAAAGCTACTTGCAGTCACCGAAATTCTCCGACATTTATTTCAAGTGGCGAGGAAATGAAACGCTTCTCTGGGTTGGACGGGTAGGAAATCAATTATAAACTGGCAATTGAGGGACTGCCGCCAAAGTTTGTGTCGCAAATTGAATCATGTTTATAGCTGTGGGTGCTTGCTGCAATTGGCTGGAAAATTGCAGGTGCCACGCCCCCAATGCCAAGGCATTTCCCGCCTGCCTGAGAGTGTGTGTGTGTGTGTGGTCAAGTTGTCGTTTGTGCCTGGAAAACTTTGGGTTTTGTTAAGTTTATGCAAATGTCCTTTCGGCAATTAGCAATAAATGTTTGCACTGGCCACTCCATGAGCCTTGCTTGTGTGTTTGTGTGTGTGTATATTTTGGCCATTTGTGGCCCATTTGTGATACAAATCATGCGGTCTACATTTACTGCGGGCCTTGCCTTTGCCTTTGACTTGGCCAATAGCAGCCACCCACCTCATTGGGCCAAGAAAAGCAGTCGAGCGCATTGCGGTCAACGTGCAAATTGTATTATATTTCGTCCTGTATTGGAGCCACAAGGCTCATTTGCATTTTATTGACTCCTGCCCAGTATGCACTTGCGAAATCAGGGCTAATTATATAGGTTTAAGGTTGGATTTGTTAGGGAAATGTATGGCAATGAGAGCTAATGATACAATATAAGGGCGGAAATGTATACAAATTAGTTTAATATTTAGTTGATGTATGAAAATAAAATTGTTTTTTAAGTTCATTTCCTTCCCTTCCCTCTTTAAGCTTAAAAACAAACCTTTAATTGATGGAAAATTTCCCTGAAACTCTATATTTATGTAGCTTTCCAAAGCATCAGATATCCCAGACAACTTAACCCATTATTTCCCACGGTTAAATGCTCAAATTGAATCATGAATGGCGGCTGATTGGGTATTGCTGTGGTTCGGAGTCAGATTCCGCCGTAACACCTAATTGTCAGTGGGTGGAAAATGGGGATTCCACCTCCGTAACGCAGCTGTTGCGCTAAGCATTTAATACATTAATTGGAAAACCAGGCCGGGCACTGCTTTTGCGGCCTGCATTTAGATTGATTTTCATGCATATAAGCACAGAGTGGGCCACAGATTAAGGGGGAAAGTACAGTGCCAGCCCGTGGGTTGACCCAGTTTATCAAGTTTTCACTCGTCTGGAATGCACCAAGTGGCCTAGCCTGGGCCTGGGCCTGGGCCATGAGGACAATACTTGCGTCTGCCTGTCTGTGCGCTGAGCTCTGTGAGGTTTCCACCGCTGCTTTTCCGACTTTCCGCTTACCGCTTTTCAACCCTTCCCTCCGCCCCCCTTTGCAATCACCCACAATATCTGCGCCTTGCACTCGGCATTCTGATGGCCGGGCAAAGTTTTGCCAGTTGTGCCAACACAACGCCTTTTGGGCTGTCCTGTCGTCATCCATTTGCATCCTGTGTGTGTTAGGGTGGCACTCGATATGGTTTTTGGGGATTTTGAAGTGGTTTCTTTGAGTTGTTAGAGAGGTAAAGATGAGCATATGGAAGAATGTATATTTTAAACAGAAAATATTGTTTAAATATTTATTAAATATTGGTTATTATTATTATAAAGTTCTGGTTTTTATTTCAAGGAGCCACCCTATTAACCAAGCATTTTCCCCTTGGTATGTGTGTGTGTGTGTGTGTGTACTTTGCCCACTTATTTGTGTGTTTGAGTTCCGCTCGATAAATTGTTTCGCAAGTTTTCAGCAGCCAAGAGGGAGGGGCAGGAGTTCAGGTTCTAGAGCCTCGAGCCGCTTAAATACTGGCAGCACATATCCCTGGCTGGGAATGGAACTCGAACTGGTACTGAGACTGAGACTATTAATAATGGCACAATATCCTTGCCTGCCGATTGATTGATGGATGATAAGAAACATGAATCAGCGGGTAAGGCCTGGAACCTCGAAGGCCGAACCCTCCGTCGTCGGCCCCCTCCAGCCATCTGACGGCATAATAATACGCGTTTATCTCTGCTTGGTTACCAATCTCTAACAATTTGATTTATGCATTTCCATTTTGTTCGTGGGCCCGCCATCGAGCATGCGAGAAGTTTTCCCCTCGTTTCTCCCCCGGAAAAGCCCCACACACACACATGACCCTAATGGCAACACACAACATCAGAAAGTCTGATTAGATTTCTCCGGCAATTACGTGAGCAAGTTGTTCCTTTGAAAGGCACACCATGCGCATATATCCTTCCTTCATTCATATATCCCGCTTTAATTAGTCAAATTTCGTTGGCAACGCGACTGCCTGACTGGCTGACTGCTGGCTGTTCGCCCATGTGAACATTATCGGTCCGATTTAGATATATCGGAAGTAAGTAGGCACGATGATTGAGCTTGTTAGGCCATTGTCGGGCCTGTGAATAAATGTTTTATAAATCATATCCGATTGCGATTTCCCTGCGACGACAAGCGTAGGGTTTCCACAGCAAAGAAAAAAAGGGATCAACATATCAGTTTCTCAGGTATAATATCTGCTCTTTTTCATAGGTTATTTTTATAATAAATGCACTTGAAGAAATTATATAAATTTAACCATAAACTCTTGTCAAGGATTTATTACATTTTTAAATTTTTTAAAATTTTTATAAAAATAAATTTGCCTGCTGAAAATGTTCAGAAGAGATCCCTAAATACTTAGATACTTTCTTCCTTTTCCAAAAATGATCAAATAAAATCTATATTCCACTCACAAATTCTTAGATATTCACCAGCTTTCTCTCTGTGCCTTGTTTGCCAGCTTACACTGGCCGATAATCCTGGGTCCAGGAGCCGTTGCCTTGGCAACGAAATCGAGCTAAAAATCCCTTTTGCCAATTCCGCTCGAACAGAACAACAAAAGTTCATTTGGCTTTGACTTAGCAGGGAGAAATTCAATATTAAAATCGGATATAAATTGTAAGCATAGCAGCAAACATCCTTCTCATCCTGGAAATAACAAGTGGTTGACAAGGCCCACTCACACACGAACACACTCGCACACCCAGGACCCCCAAATGTGTGCATTTGTTTAAGTATGTGTAAGCCTGTTTATTCAAATGTATTGCATTTATTTCCGCCTGTGCTCCGTGTGCCTCGGTCTCTCTGTTTCTGTTTTGTTGGCAATTTTCGAAATGCTTTTAAAATATTCATGGGTATCAAATGTTTGAAGCAAAAACACGCATATACTATATACATGCGAAAGGGGATTAAACTGTCGATTTGTGCCCGGGATCGACTCTCTAGGCTGTGTTCCCTTTAATATTTATATGATAAATTTGTATGTATGCCCATTCGGGCAATTAATCACCACATTCATGGGGCCGCTCTCTAGGATTTTGATTGATCGAGTGTCCTGTAATTAGCACATGTAGCACACGCGCTGACCTCCCTGGTAATTGCGTAATGAAAATTAATAGATTTATGACCTCAAAGAGCAAAAAAGCAAGAGCTCTTTTAAAACACAGCGACAAGTATCTGTTTCTGCATCTGAGAGATGCTTTATGACAGGACGCCGCCGGCGGAGGAGGAGAGGAATCCTTTTATGGCCCCGAAAAGTGTATGACAAATGCGTGCCATGAAGGATGCCATCGCATCGGGATCGCACTTGGGTCGTAAAAACTGCGACGCCTCCATTGTTAATCTCCTCCTCCACTCGCACGGCATCGCTTCTGTTTGGCTTTTGTTTTATTGTCGCACTTATTTTTATTTGCACATCGGGCCGATGGCGACGGCGATGATGCCATGCAGCTCTCAGCTTGATTAAATTATAAAAATTGTATTATGATGAAAGTCAGGGCCCGCCCAGAGGAGCTATTTTGATTTCAGGCGAAGAGAGAGGCTTTCAGAGAGGGGAAATTGTATATTAAATTGTGGATGTTGATGTTTAAGCTACACTCTTAATCCCTTTTACTGATTAAAATAGAAATGTAAACAGGAATATTCCCAATGTCTTGCTTTCTACACAAAAAATCCATTCGAAAGGCTCAAAAAAGATGGAAAGTCACACACACACTTGGCAAGGATTCAAGGGCCGTATCCATCCATCTATCTATACAGCCATCGAGTGGATGAGGAGAGAACTTGGCCCGGAATTTGGGTCAGACTGCAGCTGGTGCATCTTCTTGGCCTTCGCACGCATAGTTGTTGAGATGAAATTTAATTTAAAACTTTCCGTTCGGCCCGAAAAATGTATATAAATGCGCCCTGTCCGGGCCATGTGTTGCTCGCCTTTACTTGGTATCAAAAATACTTTTGTTTGCAACTTGCATAATAACTCACTGGAAAATCCGGAGCAAACAATAATGAATGACTGTAGCAGAAATTAAAATGTCTTTGGAGGATGAGGGGCAGCAGCTGTCTTGGCCAAGGCTTTGTGTTGCCTTGCCGACTGCAATTGATTAAAATTCCCTGCAATGAGCTGGCAAACAGAAGGGGGGAGCCAAGACTCTAAGAAGAATCCAAGCTGGATTCTAGTAGAATCCTTGCAGTTTTTCCAGCCAGCACCCCCTGCGGCTGCACCAGAGTTCTCTTTGTCGGCTGCTGTTTCCTGCCAAAGGTGTTTTTCTAGAAGCCAAACCGGAATTCATCTCGGCAACCGCATTCCAATCTGCCTGAGTGCTGCCTTCTTTGACGCTCGCACTTTGTAATTACTTCATTTAATTAATTTAAAGTCAGATCAAAGGCGGCATCAAAGAAACCGAACCCCCAAAAACCGCTGCTTAAAAGCCACCGGCCAGCGACTAGTGCTAAACGCTTTAAAAGCCTAATAAACTCGCTTATTGGCTTAATAAACTAAGATGTAGCGCCGCCCTCGCCTTGGTTTATTTGTGAGGCGCTGGCCAACCGGAACCGGAAATTGTCCCCAGCGATAGGAAGTGCTCTTCTCGTTATTTTTACTTTATTTATTTTTTTCGTTTCCGCTGCAAGCAAAGCCGCTGTCGTCCAGAAATTGGATTTATCTGCTTCGTTAGTAAATTGGTTGTGATAGGCGCGACATCACGAACTCCCGCTCTCTCTTGGCCGGGCTCAAAACCAACTTGGCCAGCTCTGGGCCACTTGCCAACGCGAAATGCAATGGCCAAGGATGACACTCGGAACAGTGGATGAAATTGTTTGGTTTTTAGGGATTTTAAAAGAATTTTTATGAAAGAGAAAAGTTAATAATGTAATATTTATTAACTACAATTATTTAACTATAATAAATTAGGTAGTTAATCTTTTTTATTTATTCCCATAAAACTGTCTGTCGTTTAATAATAATAATTCTTTTATGATTAGTCTGAAAAGGAAAACGTAAAGACCGGATATTGTTTTCCTTTCCTAAATCTCTTCAGAACCTCAGAGAAAAAAAGCTAAACTTTAAGTGGACCAAAAGTTCCCTCTTGTTTTTTATACATTTCCCCCATCACCCATTGTCCTTCGACGCAGCTTGAAGTCGGTCAACATTCAGGGTTCTCTTCTCTTCTTCATCTTTTTTGGCCAAAGCTGTGGCGAAATGATTTTTATGCGAATTTTATTACTGTTAGCCGCTGCTGGACTCTTAAAGCTGCCACGGCTGCTTGGGGAAGTTTATTCATTATTGACTTTCCGCCTCGTTGTCCGTGTCGCCGAAATAAATGCTTAAATAAGCCAGCGGCATTTCAATTTCGCCAAAGTTTAAGTTGGCCAAAAGGCCCACCCTTTTTGGGGGGTGTATATATTTGAAGGACTTCAAGGAGCCCCGGGGCGATCCATGGTCCGTGTTTCTGTCACATTTTTTATTACAATTTCCATTTGGTGTTTATAATTTGTGTAGCAAATTGAGCGACAGAAATGGTGACATTCATGCGCGCAACGCAACTAATTTTGGGTAGTCGTCGAGAGTCCAGATGGGGAATCGCTCATTTGGCGCTGGGACCGCGATAATGATGATGATGATGAACTGCCCGCAGGCAGCTGATTTATGGGGCCATCGGCCAGCAGCTGCAGATGGTGGGCAAAGCACTGAGAGAAAACTAGAGGGGACTTTAAGGAATATTTATATTTAAAAATTCTAAAAATTCCCAACTAGTTGTAGCTTATTAAATGCAGTAAAAATAGTAATTACATAGCTTTTAATTTAGTAAGAGTTCTAAAAATATAATGAATATCAAGTTTTACATATATAGAAGCCTTATAATTCTCTCAAATTGTTTATAATTCCCAACCAGTATAGGCAACTATACTCTTTGATATTGAGCTACAAAAAAATTAATAACTTATTTATTAAAGTATAATTTTTCCATCAAAATCCTTTCCAAATGTGTTTCTTGAAGAGCTATAATTTCTTCCAATAATTCTTAAGTACACCTAGTTTTTTGCTAAGTGTTGTAGTAGAGCTGGCAAAAACCAAAACCAAAACAAGCCATGTGGAGGGCTACCATTCGGCTGCATGGATTAATGAGCCACAGCGGCGACCACATTGGGATTTTCGAAGCCCGGCCCAGGGACTGGGGAACTCTGTGGATTATGTTGACTTTCTGCAGACAATGCTGCCTGCCCACAGCAGGAAACGGGGGCCAAAGGACCAAGCCAAAGCCAAAGCCAAAGGACCAGGCATCACAGGATGTGCGCCCCTCCGGTCTCTGTGTGAGCTTTGGTCCGGACTGGTGGCAAAAATTAAATTATGACAGCAAATGAACAGCCGCAGGTGGGGCGGCCAACGAGCTGGCCCCGGAAATGCTGAGCCGCTGGCACCGAGGCTAATAATGAAATACATGAATTTTTTAGACAATAATCGCCGCAGCTTAGCCGGGATTATAATGGGCGCAGCAGCACGATGGCACAGGGAATAACAAAGGAGGTCCTTCCCAGTCTCTGTCTCTGTCTCTCCACTCTGCTCTTAAAGTCGCTGAAGCAAAATTAAGAGGACAGTAGAAAATTGAAATAAAGCCACAAAACTGTGGACTACATTTTTAATCATCGATATTTACCAATGTAATTTTTGATTGTCTAATCAATTATTGTTGTTTACACAACAAAACATTGCGAATTGCTGCTGCTGCCTAAGTAAACATTAAATGCAATTAAATTGCTTAATGACCCACATTGATCCAGTTATTTGTGTTTTTTCGAGCGACAACTTTGTCCCCCCGAAAAGTTTGTGTTGAAGATTTACGACCTGCATAAATTTCATAATTTCCCAATGGGTTAATTGTGTGTCTTTGTTGTGTGTTTGCCCAGGACAATTGTAATGAAAATTTAATTTCCGTTTTGTCCCCAAAATATCCGCAAATAGAGGCGGGTATTTTTCGGGCCATCAGCTTAGGCTGATGAAATCTCTCTCTCATTTAGATTGCATATTTACTCGTTTATATTAATGTCCATGATGCGATTATAAATTTATAAACAATGTGCTGCTAGTGCTGCTGCTGCTGCTGCTGCTGCTGTCGTTGATAACGATGACATTCTTTGGCCGGGCCAAAATAAACCCTTTTTGCAAGCCGAGAACATTGTGTTTCGGCCACCACCACTACTGCTGGCTCCTGAAATTTAATTAAACTTGTAACAGCATTATTTCGATATGCAGACCAAGCTACCACGACGACGACAAGGACACTGTCGAGAAACAGCAACAATAAGGACTCTCTCTGGTAGAAAATGTTGTGTAAAAAGCGTAAAATATTATTTGCAATTTCCCAAAAACTACAACTAAAACAATGGCAGCATCAGCTCACAGCAATTTGATTTTTGCTTCTGATTTTTATGCCAGTAAAAGATTTTTTAATTTGCACATTGCTGGAATAGTTTTTACTGCATTATTATTTGCCAATATATTTCGCATTCACAGAATGCTTTTTTGTTGCTTCCCTTTTTTTTTACGTTTATTTACGGCTCATACACTTTATGTAGATATATGCATAGTTGGCTGAATATTCCGACTCTGGCGTTTTGATTTTTAATTGAATTTCCGGGCCACGGCTGCCTGGTTTCAGCAAATGACGAGGCAAACAAGCAGAAATCGAGTCCACTCGGCGTATACGCAATTTGTGATAACTCATATCGGATTTCAAGTACGACGATCGCTTGATTGGGTTCTCTTTTCGATTTCTGAATCAAAAACTGTACTCGCAGGACCTGCTGGAACCTGCTAATTGATATGCATGTGTCGTTTTTCTATTGCTGCTGCTGCTGCTGCAGTTTCCACTGTTCCCCTATTATTTTCCCGCAACGAAGCCCCGCTGACAATTTTCCATTAATTGAAAATGCCAATGGCCGGCAGCCATCAAATTGCCAGGCATATTGTGAGAGGTCCTTTTTGGCAAGGGAAATCCGCGGGTGTCCTGTCTCTGTCCCTGTGTGCATTGTAGTTTTTGCGGGCCCTCTGTTGTCCGCATAAATTATGAAAAGGCCCCCAAAATTTGGCATATTTTGATGACATGTCCGTACTATATTTTCTATCTCTGATTTCCCGTTTTCCCCTATTTTCTTTATTTTGGAAAAAGTCAAATATTCCGCATTATTTACCATGTACTCGTGTGGGTTGCTGTGGCGGCAAACCAAACAACTGTCAAAGCAGTTCGTGTTTGCACTTTTAGTTTGTCAATGCGAATGGATTTGTGTTGTGTGTGTGTCCATCCAAGTTATTTTTAACCCACTGACAGGGAGAGTGAGTAAAAGCCAAGGTACATATTGAAAAAGTTGCAATTTAATTACTCAGAAATTGTGTGGACACCACTTTGAAGACAAAGTAAACTTTGGAGAAGGAAAAAGTATTCAATTTTATAGAAAATGTTTTAAATAAGGGAAATCTTACAATTTAAATATTTCAAAATTTATTTATTCGTAATCCCATCACCGAAATAACACGTTCTCTGCTGGTTTTTCCCCACTTAATTACAAACTAATTAAAATGTATATAAAATATTATGCAGGCGTTAAAATATATGCATCCCATACTTATTTTCAACTGTTTTTCCTGCATAAATGGGTAGCAGGTGAAAATTCGTTGAATTTTTTTCGAACGAACGTGTTTTTTGGCGAATTTTCCACGCACCTGTATATTTTATAATGATTAAAATTTGTTGTCATAAAGACCCGCGAAGCCCAGCCCAAAAATAAAATATATATCGGATCCCTTTTTTATTTTTTCATTTTATTGAATATTTTACAAGCGTAAGGGAGTCGTTCTGTCGGTGGTTTTGATGATTTATTTGCCACTGTTTGTGGGTAAAAGCCGAAGTTTAAGCCGTTTCTGCTTTAAAAGTTATTAAAAGTGTTGAAAGAAACTTACTTTTAGCCCCATTTGCCACTCGATGTAATTCTTAAACAATTTCTTTGTGCTATTTTCTAGCATTTCTCGTTCGCTGAGGCAAGAGGATAGCAAAAACTAATTTAGAAAATTGTTTTTAGCCTCTGTTCCAGGCTCCTTCGTTGCCTCAGTCTTGGCCTGGGCCCTCGGGCAAGTGAGAATTTCCTAGAGGGCCCTGAAATGAATCTAATAAAGAAATTACTCCAGACAGGATAGCCGCCCCCGCCGCCTACGCTGAATAAAATCTCAACGATGTCGCCAATTGCCGGCGGGGGGAGGCCGTAATGAGCTGAATATAAAGTGCGTGGTGCCACACGGATCGGGGGGGAGTCCTAAATCGCTGTTTGCTCTTAGCCATAACATGAATAATTTAAAAAACAAAAGGCGAAACGATTTGCGACACACGCCGCTTCCAATACACTTTGCCAATGTAATTGCGGATGTGTGAAAAGGATCCTTTGTGTCCTGCTGCACACAATGGGCCCAGCCGCTATTCAATTCACCAATTTTCGCTTAATGTTTGACTATTCCTAAATGGCCACAAAGACAATGTGTTCGTGTGTGTGTGAGTATTCCCCCAGGGACCCAAACAGGTAACTGAAGCGCACACGTGGCCCCCTCGTTGGCCCAATAAATAAGTCCTGATGGCTAAAATTGCCGATTCAACTTATTCGCATTCGCATTCGTATCCTCGGAGTACACAGCGAAACAGTTGTCTGACTTATTCATGGGGGCTTCTGCCGCCACCATTGTTTTTATTGGTTACCCATTAACTTTATGTTGTATCCGAGGCGACAACAATTCACAATATCCTGGGGGGAAGGAGGAAGTGGTGTTACATTCCGGGTGCTTAAAGGAAGGACATTAAAGCGTAGGGTTTTTATGGGAAATTGTTTAAGGCAACTGGGGGAATTTTCTTTACTTTATAAAAATATTTCCTTTAATGAATTCTCTTTCTGAAATATTATTTTTCAAATATTATTTCAAGCTATTAAAATATTCTTAGCACAAAAATATTATCTCTAAACTCTAGCTCAGACTTTTTCAGCTATTTTGAAATAGAAAACTTTTCCATATCTCCCCCTCACCAGATACGTTTCAACTGAGTAGCAGTTCCCTTTTGTTTTGGCATCATTTAGGCCAACAATTAGCTGCAACCAACCAGCAGCTGCAGTTACACGGCCACTTAAGCCAGTTCAGTGCGAAAAGCGTGTTAGATGGCTCAAAGTAGACCAAGTACACTCTCTGTTTTGTTCGAAGCAGCATCCATCCCCATCCCCATTCCCAGAACCCCTCGTCTTTTGTGTTTGTGTCGCTGGAACTTTAATTGCGAAAACATTTTCAAAAGTTTTTCATAAATTTCTCGCACTTAACCGAAAGTACATAACGCAAACAAAAGTAAAGTAAAAGTGTGTGCTACTTATACAGCTTATAATACTCAGTAGTAGTGGGAGTTGGAGTGCTTTTGGAAAGCAAAGGGGTATATGGGTTTTGGGGAGAAGGTAGAAACAGGTGGAAATTAAGCTAATAGAAATTAACATCAAGCTTTTGGGATTAAAAATTGTATTATCTTTGAAGCTAGATATTTAAAACTTAAATAAAATAATTTATATTTATTTTTCTAATAAAAAACCAAGCTAGAATTCCTCTCTAACTAGGCCACAAAAAGTTTCCCCGCTTTTTAAATTATTCCTGTGTCCCCAAAAAGTATGCAATAATCCTAGCAAACTACCGAGTCGGGTACTCTATGGTCGCAACACTTTTTCCTGCCTCTTTTTCTTCCCCTTTTTCGTGTGTGTGTGAGTGCAGTTGCAGTTGCAGCATCAAACTTCGTTGCAATGGCGGCTGCAATGCACATCAATAAAACGAAAATTGCTGCAGAATGGCGCACAATTGTCCTGGGAGCTGAAAGGCGTCGGAATCTGTGTATGTGTGTGTGTGTGGGGGTGGGTGGGCGTGGCAGGTTGCAATTGTTGTTGCTGCCATGCTGCTGCTGCTGCTGTTGCAGTGAAAACAATCGAAATTATAGCAAACAAGCGCGTAAACTTTTCGCTTTCATGGTCGCATACATCTATATATATGTCCTAGTGAGTGTGTGTATGTGTATTGTGTATGGTGTGTGTGCGGCTGGGTGTTTGTGTGGCACAGCATTGCAGTTTTATTGCTCTGAAGGCAGACATTAAAATGCCTGACAAGAAGCGCCGCGCCGCCAACTGGCAACCTAATGCCGCACAGACACACTCGCATGCTCATCTGTAATGACAAATGTTTGTGGGATAGTGATGCGAAATCTAGAATTTTAGGTTTCTAGGAAATTTTGGGGTTGTTATTTGGAGTTGAAAATAATTTAAGGTAATTAATAAGAATAAAAAAATAGCTAAAAAAATGAGATTAGATTTTAAACTAATTTAAAATGGATTAAAAATATTCTTTTATTTATAATTAATTTACAAAATTAATTTCTTTAGTAAGTAAAGGCGCTTTAGATTTGAAATCAATTAATTTTTCACAGAAAAGTATACTACAAAATCCTAAAACTTGATTGCATATTTTTAGATGCTCTTTATAGTGATTTTCAATCCTTAAAGTATTTTTAATTCCAAAAAAAAAAAATCTGCTCCTGCCCGTGTTCCCCATAAAGAGAATGTTTGCCAAAGCCCAGGATAATCCCAAAATGATGTCGATTTTGCCTGCAGTAAAACCAAAACAGACATGACTAGTTTATGCGGTGGCTTTTTATGTGTTCGGAGCATCGAAAAGGGGTTTTTATTTTTTTGTTAAATTTTAACCTCTTTTTTTATTGCCGCTCTTGATGACGAGCGAACTGCGCTCATTTGCGTGCACATTTTCGGGGCACAAAAAATGTGTGTCAACAAAAGTTTTTTTCGGTTTTTCGCAACCAGTGTTGTGTCCGCTTTCACTGAATTTTCCAGCTGCCGTTGCCGCTGTTATTGCCGCCGCCGAGTGTCCTGTGACCGAATCTAATGGCTCTGGAGGGAAGGACACAAAACCTGCCTGCAATTAGAGAGACTCCGGCTCCGGAGAAAGTTTCGAGTGTGTGTGTGCACAACCCTTTTTGGCAGTTATGACAGCACGAAAACGTTGTAGCGGGGAACTAGTTATGCTGCCATAATTAAATGTAAATTATCGCCATATGTACAAAACTGTTGCCATGTTTACTTATTTATTTGTCAGTTAATTAGTTCGGAATGTGTGTGCTCCTCTTTCCCTTTCTCGTTCTCGCTTTCCCCGAAAAATCTGGTGACTTTTCCCTGTTCTGTCGGCATTACAAACCACGTACAAGAAATGTAATTATTTTCATTACATCCACAAACAAACAAACAACAACAAAAATGTACACCCAAGCAAAAGACAACAAATGCCAAAAAAAAAGTAAAAAAAATACAAAAAACATGGCGTTGGCATTTCCAATACAATGTGCTTGCTTGTGCTTGCCGGCTTTTGTTTATTTTTGACATTGACGTCCCTCATTAATGTAAACGACGTCGACTGGCATAAAAAGGCGACCTTCTGTAATTATAATTAATACGAAAGGAACATGAGCTCACACACACACACATAGCCCCCGGCCAACTTCCCGTGTCAATGAGCTGCTTTGACCCGAAACCAATACAAGAAAGAGCCAGGGGGCAGGGATACAGTGTTAAAAAAAATTATTAAACTTGAGAATTATTCTTTAAAATTCCTTCCTTCTTAAAAATTCTTCAAAAATGAAGAAAAAGTAAACGGAGAATTTAAATCTCTTCAATAAGCTCTTAAAAATAGGCTCTAAATTATAGCATTTTTATTTTTAGACAGGGAAGCCACAGAAATTGTTATTGAAATAATTTTTAAAATATTAAACCATTAGACTAATGTACTGTTTCCTTAATTTTTTTAATATTGAAGCTTACAGCAGAATATCAACATCGATTATGGGTTCTGAGACACTTCATAGCATACTTTTAGACACTTTTTTTTTAGATTTTAAATATTAAACAATGAAAGTTGTACAAATAGTACTTAAACAATTTAAAACTAAAGCCAGAATGAATTTCTTTAACCAACATATTTTCTCTCCATTTTCAAAAAATATTTTTCCAAGTGCATATTAACTAATTCCGGCCAGAGCTTACAAATTGCGTCTTTCGTGGCATTAAAAATTCCATTAGCTGCAAACTGCCCGCGTTAATTAGTGGCGCAAACAACTGATAGAAATTTTGATTTCATCTTGTTAAGAAAGCGGAAGGGGCAGCTTCTGCTGGATGGAATGAGATGTTCTGTTCCTGGAAAAGTAGAACGGGGTGGGTGGCTGGACTTACCAAAGATGCGTCCTGCCCGGGTAATTGGCAAGGTGACCGAAATCAGGAGCAGCACAAAGCTAGGAATGATGAGCCCTCGATGATTTCCGTATTCCGGCGATATGCACAGCGTCATTTTGTTGATGATGCAAATTGCAAATTGTATTTTGTTTGGGTTGTGTTGTGATTTTTCTTCTTTTCTCCCTCTTTTTTTGTTAATCTAAAACAATTTTTTGCGGTGGTTTGCGTTACGTTTTTTTTTGGTGTTGAATTTTGGTTTTTGGGTTTTACTCGCCCGGTTTAGCTCTCCCTTTGATAGCCTTGGGCTTAGAAATCAATTTACATTTATATATTCTTTTTGTTTATTTCCAGTGCCAATTAAACTATGTTTGAGTTAGGAGTTGTTGCTTCTCTTAGTTGTTTTTTAGCTTTGATTTTTTTTGGTATTTGCACTGATTTTGGCTTTAGGTGATCATTTTGAACGGGGCTGCAAATAGGAAAGAAATGAAAAAAATTCAAATTAAATTTTTGTATGTAAATAGGATCATTTTTGATTTGGTTTGGTATGAATTTTAGCTTTCTATCAGTTTTTGTAGACTATCTAAGGTGGGTATTTTGTATTTGGAAGATGTTTTTTTTATGGAAAATGTAAGCTTAGGTTGGTGAAATTTTGATTTTGATCACTTTAACCCACTTTAACCCATTTTAAATACTTTCACAATGCAGCTGGTGTGAATTTAATATTTCCCCCTGACGCTTTTTCAATTTCTCCATGCAGGGGCAGTGTTTTTCTTTTTTAGAGGCTCCTAAAATTGCGCAGCCACTATCCCTTTCGTTTTTAGTTTTTGCGGCTGCAAAATTAACTAAAGATGTCAGTCCCTCGCAGCGGGGTGGCATAAACTACCCGTATATGTGAGAGAGAGTGTGTGCATGTGTGTGTGGCCAAAGTTTATATGCTGAAAATGAATTTGGCATTTTTACAACAGGGCACAGTGAACGGCGAACAGCAGCGGCGCTCTCGGAAGTCTGACAGCATAAAATGGAGTGAAATCTCTGCTGGTGGTGTGCAGTCAACTAATGTGGCCAAAAGGGGTACGAGGGGTGCAAGGGGAGGGGGGTGTTGCAAGCTGTAAAAGCGGGCTTATAGTAAAAGTGAAATGCGCCCGTGGCGGGCTGCACATTTAATGCGGCAAACACAGTTACAACATGTGGCAGCAAATGGCGATTGCTTGGCTGTTCTTGGCCCCAAAAACAACTTGGCTTTTGACTATAAAAACGAGCGAGAGTTCGCCTTAAAGCTGCCACGCCCCCTGGCTCCTTTTGCGCCCAACTTTGGCAGGAGCTGGTGCAAAAACACACCAACAAGGACTGACAACAACGGAACCCGCCGCACATTGCACATGACGTAAATGTTGTGGTTGCTTTTAAAAACTTTGTTTTAATGTGTTTGCTGCAGGCTGCACTGCAAGTTTTTTTTTCTTATTTTATTTCTCTCTTTTTTCAGTTAACCTCCTTCCCAAGGGATCCTCCTGCATGTGTTGACGTTAAAATTTAAAGTTCAAATTTGTAACTTCCACGAAGGAAAGTTGAAATGAAAACACAAAGCAAATCGTTTTTCAAAACTTTTGGCAGTTGTCTCAACACGAGAAAAGTCTTCAAATCGGAATATGAGATTTTAAAATAATTTTTAAAAGGTGTCTGAATAATGTTTAGTTGTTGGAAAAACATAGCACTGGACTTGGGCATTTTTAAAATAAGTTTTAATAAGAATTTAAGTCTAGAAGCAGGCTGTAAAATGTTTGATAATTCCCAAAAATCATAGCATAATTTTCACCCTTCTATGAAATATATTTTTAAGTATTTTGCGAGCACTTAACATCCATTCAAATAATTTATTTTTCTTTAATAAAAATATAAATTAAATGTGAAAAATATTCTTGATTAAAAAGCACATCTACTCTTACTGATTTTTTCATTAAATACAGTTTTTAATTGCGTAATGCACATAACTGAGCAAGAGTTCCTGACAACAGCTCCATTGCTGGCTTTTCACATTTTCATTTCACTTTTTAAACAATTTTCACAATCGTTTTTAATGCAATATCTTTTTTGTCCTGGCCTTTTTTTTATTTTTTTGCTATAAAATGAAAATCAAAGGATAGCTGGGGCAAAATATTACACTGCTGCTGCAGCCGCCGCTGTTGGTAATTGAAGTTATTTTCCATATTACACACCCCAGGATTTCAGGTGTGCAAAAACCCGTTGACTTTTTCACTGACACCACTTTCCCTCTGTGTGTGTGTGTTGTGGCTGCACAAAAACTGAGTTTGTGTAAATAAGTTTTTCCTGAGTGCGTTGCCTTTGTGGTTGTTGTTGCCTGTTTGGTTATGGCCCTGGCCAGGAAACAGCATTAACGCAAGTTTGTTTGACTTTACACAAAGAGATGTACACAAATATAAGAGCTTTTTAAATACAGGTTTTAAGTTGAATATTGAGAGGGATTTTTAACACATATTTTAGTGATACTTTTAGCTGAGGAAACTAATTTAATAAAGAGCTACTTTGTCAATGGAACTTTAAGGAAAAGAGAAGGATTATTTAGGGGCTTCTTTTTTATTTATTTATTAAAATATCATCTTTATTTTGTATTGCAATTTCATATTTTATTTTACTTCTGTTATTAAGTTATCCCTGATATTTATCCTATTTATTTTGCTTCTTGTTTCCCAGAAGAAAATGCTTTTTAAATTAGCTTCTGTTTTGTTTTCAGAGCAGTTTTTCTTGACTTATTTAATTGTCGATTTTGTTGTTGACATAAATAGTTTAAAAGAGAATTTTATTAAAATGCTTTGTTTAGTTTATTTTTCAAAGAGGTGTCTATAATTGCTCTCATATTTTATTAAACTTATTTACCTACAAATTCTTTAACATTTTCTATATGTTCACAGACAAATTCTGATGTTATTTAATTTACTCCTAGTTTCTTTACTAAATTATTCATTACCCCTATAACTTATGCCTCTATTACCCACAAGTAATATTTAATTTGATGTGTCATCAAAAGAAAAGTTCAAGAACACGTACAAATATAGGCATTTTGTATAATTGGAGCACTCCTATTGATGTTGGGTTAGTGGTTAGGCCGCTAATCACCATTATTACTGCCACCGCAAACGGGGATTGTGTAATTCTCGGGCCAAGTGGAATCCTAATGAAGACGTGGCCCCCCCGAGGAAGCCATTAATAGTGGCGGCTAGACTTGGACGACCCCAAAAACAGGCAACGCCTTACGCTAAGCACCTTAACGACAATTGCTGCCCCTACCTAGCCGGGCATAGAAAGAAGCATTTTCATCTCCGGTGGCAGTTCGTCACTCAGCTCAACAAGTTAGCCCGGAAAATGGGGAAAACAGAAAACAGAAAACAGTAACTGCTCGTAATGACCAGTGCCCGGGGGCAATTAAAGTTCCTCCAACGGTTACAACTAGTCTCTAGTTTTCTCAATTTTCCACATAACTCTGCCCGTACGTTTCCCCTTGGTCTTGGCCATTAGCAGACAGTTCCGAGCCGCTTTCACGCTTGAATGCTCGGGGAAAAGCGGAAGAGCGGTGAAAAGCGTTAAGTAGCTGCGATGTCAGTAGCCGATTTGCAGTTATGACAACGCCAAAACCGAACTCTGCTCGCCCTTCGCATTTCCAAGTGCATCACCGGCACCAGCAGAGGGACTACTCCCTTTTTGGGGGGAGCAAACTTTAAATTAAACAGTAGCAAAAAAAGCAGCAGGAGCTGCCAACCGAAAACAACGGGGCGAATGTGAGCTTTTCAGCAGAGAGAGAAAAAATATCCTGGGAGTTGGTTAGGAATTTTTCAGATTTTTTGGATAACAAATGTTGTATATAAAAATGAGAAATTTTAATAATAATTATTTTTTCCACAATAATAGTTTTAAATTCTCTGTCTTTTGAGATCCAAAAATTTAGAGGGAAGCTAGTGTTACATTTTTAAATATTTTTCGAATAAGAATATCAACAAATTTGTCAAGAATTCTATAGTTTTTACTTAAACATTTAAATTGAAAAATCTATCTGCCACATTTTTAGTAAAAAATCTTGCTGACAGAGCCACACTATTTACACTTTCTTTATGAGTATTTTTTCATCAAGTTAAATATCGAATTTAAAACCACACACATTTTTTTTCGTTGCGAAAATTATATTTTATTTACTACATTTTTTTTTCTGCGTGCAGCGCAGCGCGGCAGTGAAGAGCGAAAAAATATGGCACTGCATTTGGCGTGAGGCAGGGAAACAAGCAGCCCGGGAATTGTCGGAGTAGAATCATACAAAATATGCAAAGGACAGCTGGAACATTGGGAGCAGCAGCTACTACTGGCTCCGGCAGCAGCAAAAGCAACACAAGTTGTAATTTACAGCTTATTTACGTTGGAATAAAAAATGAATTAAGACAACGAACCGGCAGCATGACAGCGTAGGAGCAGCTTCCCTCCTCCCCCCCGGCAACTCGCAAAAGGTAAATGCATAAATAAATCAGGCAAAGTCCAAACAGAAAAAAAGAAGCTAAAAATATGAGAAAAAGGGAAAGGAGTGGAGCGAAGTTGGAGCAAGTAAATGTAGGAATATAATTAAATGCTTTGACATGAAAGAAAGGCAGTCAACTAAATGGGAAACTGAATGCCGCTGCAGCAACTTGGTTAATTAGCAGAGACAGTCGAAAAGGTGTTGCAATGTCCTTGCCAAAAGGGTGGAGATATTGATCTTTGATGCTTGGGGAATAATTAAGTTAAAGATGAAAGCTTTATTTTATTTATTTTCGATTATTTACCATTTAAAAGTCTTTGAAAAATTATTGAAAAAGTATTAAAAGCAAAGCTAACCTTTTATATAGTTTTTTTAGAAACTTAATGATCTCACAAATCACACAAATATTTATTAAACAATTTTAAATATAACAATTATTTTTTTAGATTTTATAATCCCAACCTTAAGGCTCTCCAACACTTTAACTTTAATTTTAGAAAGCATTATTCACTTGCCCAACATCTTATTTCAGTCACAAACACCCGCCTTAATCCAAAAAAACAAAACCCTATCTTTCCCCGCCAAGAGCCAGAATTTTAAATATTTTCTCTGTGGAAAACAAACTAAATTCCGCGCAGGATAAAAAAAAAACACGTGTCAAGTGAGCGCAATATTACGAGGACTTGTCCCTATATTTGTTGATTATAATGCCAGACGGTTCACAATGCGAGTGGAAAAAAAAAGAAAAAGAAAAACTAGAGAGGAAAATAGAAAAGCTAGAAACTAGAGGAGCGAAATAACAAACACACGAATAGCAAGAATAACAAGAATAACAACTCGCTGCAGCAGCTTAAGTGCAACTGCAGCCGTCGCAGTGTGTGGCTCAAGTGTTGGCGCTTTCCAGCAGGAGCAACAAAGGGGGGGCGGCAGGAGGCAGCCACCCCCCTTAACCCCATCACACTGCCAGGCAGAGCGACCAGTTGCCTTTGTGGCATCAAGTGCGGCACAATTGCACACAGAATGCAGCTTGCAACAATGAGATTATTGCACACAGGAATTTATGTGTGCCAGCCACATACGCCTAATCATGTTGTAAGCACTTCCACGGTCCACAAAGAGTACACAAAAAATGATGTATTATAAAAGGACATTCTCCTCGGGCAATCTAATTTGGTTTGTTTAGATTCAGTTGCAGCCTCGGCTTACAGCGAATTTATTTTATTATTTGCTGATGTTTGCAATTTGGGCACGTGCCGCAAATTTTAAAATAGTTG
Organism: Drosophila ohnishii; assembly: GCA_018905755.1. Lineage (NCBI taxonomy): Eukaryota > Metazoa > Arthropoda > Insecta > Diptera > Drosophilidae > Drosophila > Drosophila ohnishii. The sequence goes on along the minus strand of JAEIII010004740.1, from coordinate 4,186 downwards.
AGAACGTGTGAGCCAGCCATCCAGGCAAAGGTTAAGCACACACACACAGGACACACACACACATCCTCTTGGGTCGAAGGACCATTTTTGCGCTTCGCTGCCTTTGTTGACAAACACATTTTCCTCCTTTTTTTTTTTTGATTTTTTCAAGTGGGGCAAACATAATGCCAAAGTGCGGCACCGAAAATCAGCGCAAATTTAGTGGCAAAGCAAATAAATTTACTTTAGTTTGCTCTTATTTTTTATATATTTTATTTCCTTTGTATTGGGAAATGTCTTCTTCGCCTGGCGGCCGACTGCCTTTTATTGCCCCAACAAATGGCACTGAAATTAAGAAAAATGGCGCAAAAAAGGGTTGCCCCCTTGCCTGGGGCTCAGCGTTTGCTCAATGGCACATGCAGGCGATCAGAGGGGGCAACGGCAACCCTTTTATCTGAAAACCCAAATAATGTCGGCTATTAGCGGCCGGGTCAGCAGTTCCAAATAAAAGTTTTCGGGGGCCTAGAAAACCCGGCAAACCAAGCCGCCGACACTCACTAATTAAACTAATTAACTGAGATGGCCAAAAGGGATAAGTTCAGGCCCAAAAATGTCTTCCAACAAATCGAAAGGGAAACCCAGACTCTGCTCCTGGTCACACAAAGTGGGTCACAGGGCGGAAAAGCCAAGGAAAATTCAAAATATGCTGCTGCCTCCGATTAGAAAGCGTTTAAGGATGAAGCCCTAAAAGGACTAAATAATTTCTAAACCATTCTAAAAAAAAAAGCATAGAATATCCCGGAGTAACCACCTTTTGCTGTGGTCTATTTCCTGCCCGCTCTAGACCTTCTCCGAGTCACTGAGTTGCTCTATTCCCGACGAGGATCGTTGATCTTAGCCCGTGGTCGAACACAAACAAAAACTTTTCACTTGACACTGATTGCTGCTGCATTTTAATCAGACTTTCATAGATTTCTTCTTTTATTTTCATATATTTCTCATATATGCCTTGAATGCAGGATTATAATTCCGAGACACTAACGGCGGCGTCAGGATAAACGCGCACACACGCGACGCGAACGCACGAAGTCCGGCAGCAGCGCCAGCGGACACATCCTTACGAGCGCACAACAAACACGAAACTGAGCGCTTCGTCTTTGCGCAAATAAATTCCGTTCCCAGTTGCCAGTTGCCGCCGAGAATCCGCCAAGTAGAACCACTCTATATCCATCGGTGGCTCGTCGCTCGGCTCGCGTTCCGAGTTCAGAGTTCCCGAGCTCCGGGCTCTGGGCTCTGGGTTCTGAGTTCTGCGTTCTGCATTCCCACCACCCGAAGGCCCGAGCTGCGTTGCCTAGATTTTTGTGCGCGGGTGGACTTCGCCTCGGCCGTCGTCCTGCCGAGAGTTACTCTCACTCTCGCACTCTCTGCGGAACAGGACTCTCCTCTCTCTCGTGTCCTGTTCTAGTTTTGACTCCGAAACCCACCACAGGAACTCCGAATCTAGCGTGGCTTATCACTGATAAGAGAAGAGAGTGCCACGACACCACGACCTGCTCAAGGCAGTCAGGTGCTGTGGCTTCTGAAACAAATGGAAAGGAAAGGCTCACAGTAAATATTTTAAAGGAATATGCATTAGTACCGGAAGGTCCTTGCCAGATGAAGGAATGCTAGGGCTTTAAGCGAATTATGGGAATAATTGATTGAGTAAATTATAAGGGTTTTATTTTACAGAAAATTGGTTTATTTTGCCAAGTTGTTTAATTAATAAACTAAATTAATTTTAATTAATTAAAAATTTAGTTTTTTACTCTATGATTTGACGATGACACATTGTTGAAACTTCCACATAAAGCCAAGGTATTTTAAAGGTCTGATTGATTAAGAATTATTCTTAAAATTTTTCATATTTAAGAAAGGGTTCTTAGTTCAATTAAAAACAAAATCCTTCTCCTATTATTTCCATATTAGTATATTTGAAATAAATTTAAGCTTATGCGAGAGAACTAATTAAGGAAACTATTGATATTTGTGACACATATTACAAAATCTCTTTGGGAAAATATTTTTGTTTATTTTAAAATATTTGTACAATGAAAATAATACAAAAATAATACAACAAATATTTTAAAAATAGAAACAATATTCAGAATTAATATTTAATTTAATAAATTCTACTCAATCAGCTTGGTTAGCGTATAATAACATAACAGAAGCATAAGATTATATATGTAAATGTCTGCTTAAGTAATGTACCCCTTAAACTCAATGTACTTCCCAACATCCTCATAAGCCTGTACACCCCATAAAATACTGTTAATGTCCTGGCACCAAGGATCACATAATCCTATTTCTGTTAAGTTTCCAGATCTGTAATGTATACAAAATAATTCGAGAAGCCTTCCTGAAATGCTATTAGCAGTTTAATTCGAAATCTGTTGCAGTTAACATTCTCTAAGCCACAGCTACTTTACCTTCTTTTAACACAGGCTCAGTTATAACATAACAGCTTGGCTCTGGAGAAAGTTTTCGAAATCAGTTTCGAGTTTTTGCTATTTCTGGCAACTGTTAAAGCACAGAATATGTTGAATTTTCGAAACATTCTCAGTGGTAACATAAACTACCCCTTGTTTTTAAACGAATGTTAAATGGCTCGACTGGCTGTTCGAAAGAGGGCTGTTATTTTCTTAAACTGGTCTGAATTTCGACTTACATGTCCAGTTAATGTAAAGGTACATACGACTTTTAGAGGGGTGGAATGTAATCTGAGGGCTGTAAGAGAATTCTGTTTAATTTTCGAATGTTAGATTCTGGTGGAAGGACATATCCCAGGAAGTAACCTTCTGTTAGTTGGCTTACATTTGGTTTTAGTTTTTTTTTCACTGACTAAAAGGGCTGTAAATGGCTACAGAAATCGCTGTGAAATGTTATGTTATGTTATTTCTCCTGCTGTTGTTACAACTTTTACTTTCGGAAATGACTTGTTAAACGATTTTTATAATAACATTGCATAAGCCTGTTTATTTATTAGCATTTCGAATAATGTTGCGAACATTTCCTGTTGAAATTTATGTTGTCAACATGTTTATGTTTTTCCAACATTTCGTTACATTTCCTTAAAAATTGTATTAAGTCCGTTGGCTAACAGGATCTGTTGCTTGTTCTGTGTTAAGAGTTAACATGCATCCTTAACAGTTATCCTTTTTATTTGTTTTTATAACCTTGCAAGGTATTAAAAGTTAAGCTAAACGTTTGCAACGCCTCGAAATAGTAGTTCAACCGTAAAAATCTATATATTCATTAAAAAATTACAAGAATAATTTATTTTATTTGTGTTTTAAATATATATTAAATTCCCTTTAATGTCAAAATTAAAACAACCTTTAAATAAATTAACTTTGCCATTAAAGCAGCTAATAACAATTACATTTGCAATGCCCAATCGAACCCCTTAATTTGTTACCTCAACTTCCGCAATTATTGCCAATACACAGGCACCTGCCCCTAAACGGTGGCCACGCCCCCTCAAAGCCACAATTTAATAGCCCAACAAGAACATCCTGCAGCAAGGAGAAATTCCGCACAAAACTCACCCCCTCTGGGACAGAGTCAGCAGTGCAGTCAGTTCCCTTAATCGCCAATGTCAACGCCTTTTCGGGAAAGGAGTTCAAGGAACATCCCGGACATCCGGACATCAGGACCTCCGAACAACCCCTAAACCTAACCAGCGACGATTTATAACGCACTTTAAATTGCAAAAAATTGCAACAGTGATAAGGGAGCGCCGGTCGCCGGGCGTCGAAACCGAAACTAATTCGCAACAAGCGCAATAAAAATTATGAACAATAGCGGAAATTAGCCATGGCATCCTGGGGGAAGGGTGGGCAGAGGGGCGAGGAGCGGTGGAGAGGGGCGGAAAAGTCACTCGCTTTGTGGTTTTTCGCCAAACTGACAGCGCAACGAAATGCCAACCAATGCATGACGAATGCAAGCTGCGTCTGCCGAAGTCGGTGAAAAGGTACACTGAAAAGTAAACTAGGGACTTGGAATTTTAATAAGAAAAATATTTTTTTGATTTAAAATTAGTTTGTTATAAGGAAAATCATATTTCTGGCAGTTTAAATTAGCGGAGGAACTAATTTAAATTATAAAAAAAGGTGAAAAAGTATCTTAAAGGAAAAATTGAAATATATTGATAGATTCAATAATT
>JAEIII010004734.1:0-23119 GCA_018905755.1 Drosophila ohnishii | reverse complement strand
TCCTTCAGTTCCTTTCCTGCTTTGTTCCTTTTCTTCCTCTAGAACCTTGTTGTCATCGCAATGTGTGTGTGTGTATTTATTGTAGTCACTGTTGTCCTACCCGTCCTTTTAACCCCCTCCCCCCTCCGGATAGGGGATCCGCTTTCCGGGGACCCGTAGTCGTAAGTCGGGCCTAGGCTGTAAGAGTCAATCACCGGGCAGAGGGGCTCCATGTGTGTGCCCTCTGCTGTGTATATGGATTGTGTAACTGTAACTAGAAGCCTTGAAATAAAAGATATCATCGATATTTGTAGTTAAGGGATATCAGGCAAGGTGTTGTCTTTACTAAATGGAGAAAGGGGTAAATATATTTAAGGATGTAGAATTATTTAGAAAAATTCAAAGATATTTTAAGCCCGGATTCCACAATTCCAATTGAACAATTTAACATTTTATTTATCCAAAAGTACAATAATAATAACATACATTAACAACATTAATTTTAAGCCTAAAAAAAACACACAAATTAACACATAAACAACAATCTCCTATTAAAGGGCATTCCAGAGATTCTCCAAATTTAAGGACACTTTAGCCAAGGCTCCAGCAATCCTACCACCACCAGCTCGTAGAAGATCACACGTCGAGCCTGGACCACAGCCAGGTAATACACAGCACCTGGCGCACGCTTCAGAGGCACACGCAGGCCAAGCAACTGCAAAACCTCCGCATTACCATTCTCTTGGGGAGCAGCGAAACTGGCAAAGGGCACAAAACCCTGGACGCCGCGATAGATCAGCACTCGGATGCTGCAGCAGCCCTCGACGTAGGCCAGCAGGGTCTCATCCCGCACCCGCAAGGTGGTCAGGTGACGGGCGCCACGCTCAGCGGCCAGTGACTGAAAGATGGAGCCATTGGCATGATGCACTTGGATGTGGGCAGGTGGCGCCGTAGATGGTGTCGTAGGAGGAGGACCGCCGGCGGGCGACAGAAGTGTGAGGCGAGCATACAAGAGCCGTGGTCGGTGGGCAGGTCCCACATAGAGGCGAAGGGTTTGAAGGGGTCGCCAGTCGAGGTTGGGCGGTGGCAGGAACTGCTCTTCTCTATTCGAAGCCGAAGCCGACGCCTCCCGCTGCTCCTTCTCCTCCTCCTCCAGCTGATGCAGTTCCTGCTGCAGTCCTCGCAATCTCTCAATCACCGCATGCAGTTTCTCATCCTCGGCAGAGCCACCACTGCTGCCATCATTGGCCAGCGCCAAAACATCCAGCAGGGTCTGCTCCAGCTTCAATTCCTGTTTCCCGGTTCCATTTTCCTGCGAAAGCCCCTTCAGCTCCTGGAGCACCGGCCAGATGAGCTGGGCACTGCGGGCGGCCAGGACGCGTGCCGGTGTATCCGGCAGAGGCAGTGCCTCCAGGTTCAGCCGTCCTCGCAAACCACGCAGCTGCTGCAACAGCTGAAGGAAGTCCTCTACGAGGTGCTCGTCGTACAGATCGCTCTCGGGGATGCTCAGCTGGGTGATGTTCACCTCCGCCTGCAGGCGAAACTCCAAGGTGTCCAGCAGGCGGCTTCTTATCCTGGCCAGCTCGGAGGGTTCTAGTTCCTGTCTGTGCTTCTGCTCCTGCCACTCCTTGCCCAGCTGCGACTCGATGGGCGGTCGCTTGAGGTATTTGATGGCCTCCTGGTAGATGGGAGGCCGCTGGCTGTGCAGCTGCTCCTGGAGAGCTCTCAGCCTGGCCAGGGGCACATCCATTTCCTCCATAACCTGCCGTTCCTGGGTCATTTGCCAGCCAATGAGGGTTGCTTTCAGGCCACTGCAATTCCAGCTGGCCTCGTGCTCGTCCTCCTGCAGCTCATAGCTGGTCATGAAGGCAAACTCTGGGGTAGAGCTGGTGTTGCCCACTACCAGCGGAGTCACCTCATCCACGGGGCCGCTTTGGAAGGCTCCGGCACGCTCGAATCCAGTGTTATTCCAGCGGTAAACGCGAGTCCAGCAGCTGCGTTCGTTAACCAGCAGGTAGGTATTGCCTCCAGGCGGCTCCACGGCAAACAAGCGACGCACATCATCCTGATCCTCTTCCTGCTTCAAAGAGAAACTCTGGCGCAGCTTTTGCACCTGATACGGCAGGAGTATCCTCGATAGGCGCTCACATAGATCTCGGTAGCTCTCCTTAGGCGTCTGTCGACGCGGACGCAGCTCATCCGCTGCCTGCTTCAGGAGCAGCTTCTTCACCCGCCAGCTGCCTGAGATTTCCTGCTGCGACCTGCCCCTGGCCCACAGGCTGCGCTCATACCAATCCCTGAAATCGAAGCCATTTACAGGGTGATCTGTCTGCAAAAAGGGTGCTTCCAGGCGGGCAAAGTAAAGAGGCGACTCCAGACGCACAGGCTCCACGGTAAGTGTGGCCACATCGCTGAGGTTGAGGCCGCTCACAGGTGAGATGATGTCCAGGGGTCCGGTGACATCAATAGAGCCCAGGAAAAGGGGCGTATCCACGCTTTGCTCTCTGCCTGAAGGATTTGTCTGCAGGAAAGAAAGGTCAGAAGGTGGGAGATGGACACAGGCTAAGGCTGGGTGAGACTCACCATTAGGGTGTTGGCATACTCCGCTGACAGATTGCGTCCATTGACGCTGTCTCCCACTTGTAATTGACCCTCTAGAAGCACCTCCTCGGCCGTCAGGTTGCCCACCAGATGCTGCTCTGTGTTCCTGGTCACAACTCTGGACATAACCACTTGGTTGAGCTGCTCCACAGCCAAAGAGTTGCCGTCCAAGGAGCCTTGAGCAAAGGTAACTGGAAAAAGAAACAAAAGAAAAGTTATTTATGTTCCTCTCCAGGGCATCTCCAGCTCTGCTCCTGCTCACCTTTGGGGCACTGAAAGTCGCGATCCACGCGTATTGTGTCCCTTAGCCACTGGCTTACATTGCAGCCATTGAGCAGCTCTCCGGCCAAAACTAGACGCTCTGCCTTTAGGTGATTCAAGCTTATGGCAGCCTTATAAGAAACAGGCGTCTGCAAGGCCACCTCCTCCTCCGAGTCAATGAAGATGAGCTGCTGCAGCAGCTGGTCCAGGTCCAGGCCATTCAAGCTGCCGATGTGGGCTCCTTCCTGGATGCGAACGCGTCCCGTGAAGGTCTTCTGGTCCTGAAGGCGGATGCCTGCCTGCTGATGCTTGAAGATTAGCTGATTGAAGATCTCCTGCAGAGGTTCGCCACTCCTATTGTTGCCCAGGTGACCCTGAACCGAGAGGAGCTCCAGTTGCTTGCCCGAAACTGGGATATAACCGCGTTGAACAAAGCCCTGGTGAACAGGATCCCAGCTTAGTAGCTTCTCCAGCTTCTCCAGAGTCTCCCCATTAAGCGCACCCTCCAGTCGAAGATCCTCCACAAAGAGACGTCCCTGGAGCTGGACATTACCCGATATATTCAGACCACTGACTTTGTTGGCCAGCCGCTCGAAGGGAATTCCATTGAGAGCCTCGAGATGCAGCTGCTCGGCATGAATGGGGGCCAAAAAGCTCTTGGTGCCCTCGATGATGTGCTCCACTGCCTGTGCTCCCTCCTTGGGTCTCAGCACAATGTCATCCAGCAGTTCGGGCAGCAGGCGCTCGTTGTAGCTGCCCAGGATGTGGAGGTTTCCTTCGATAAGCGGGGGTTCCTTCAGTAACCAGCGTGTCCTCAGCTCGTTGGGTCTGTCCAGCCACACCACCTGACGCTGCAGCTCGCTCAAGTCCCGCCCGTTGAGGGTTTCCGCCACCTGAACCGAGTCGCTGACGGCTATGCGCTCCACCTGCAATCGTCCCTGGAGGATGAGCAGCGGCAATTCGTCCAGCTGCTCCAGGAAATCCAGCAGAAAGTCGGCCTTTATGGCCTGCAGATGATCCGCTTGTACGCCCTGGGGAAGGATCAGCTCCTGGACGTGCACCTCACCCGACCAGGTGCGGGGTTTCGCTTTCAGCAGATCTTCCAAGCTCTGGCCATTGAGCAGACCGCCTCCTGAGACATCGTGATTCACCTGAGCCTGCTCTGCCGCCAGCCTTTGGAATTTAGCCCTGTTGAGGTGTAGTGGTTCGTGGAGCAGCTGGTAGCCACTGGCCAGTGGCACCTGGTTGAGGCTGTGGTTCACTTGCAGGCGCTCGAACTCGGGCGGAGAGGAGCCCACAAAACGGAGGCGTGTGCGGGGTGAAATTAGCGGATTTGGTCCATCCAGACGCAGGCTTTCGGCCAGTAGCTCTTCCAGGCGGACGCCATCATAAGCGAAGCCCTTGGCCAGCTGCAGCTGGTGGAAGTAGACATATCCGCCCAGTTGCGTCACATTATTAAGAGTTTGGGGCAAATGCTTGGTCACAAAGCCATCCAGGGGAATTCCACTTAGCTTATTATCTGCTACGTGAGCATCGACTGGCAGGAGAAGGTGATTCAAACGCTTGGCGCCAATCACTAGCAGTTCCTGCCCGGGGTTGGTCGATCGCTGAACCAGGTCGCCCAGCAGGGAGTCGAAGCTGTCGTTGTCCAGCTTGCCAGAGAGTCGGACTGGTCCTTTTACGAGAATCTGATCGAAGTGACAGTCGGCGTGGATGAGGCGGGATTCCAGCAGAGTGGGATTCAGAGGCGCCTCGTCGAACTGACGACCCTGGGCGGTGCCATTCAGCTATAAACACAAAGAATATAAAAACTAAACCAGAACAAGAACCAAGCTAAACCTCACCTCCAATTGCTCGGACACCTCCAAATGGGAGAAGGTGACTAATCCCGGCCAGTCCTGAGCATCATTCAAAGTGATTGCATCCTGGGGATTAACACCGTTGATGGTACCCGAAGTATCAATGGCGTTGACAGCTGGAAAAGATGGAAAAACGAGCAAGGATATAATCTAATCCACATATAAATGCTCCTCTGGCTACTTACACAGGGTGTTGCTAAACTCCTTGGGAGCTTGGACAACGCTAGTCTCATTGCCCTGCGACCACAGGTAGTCCCCCGGGAAGATCAGGGAGTTCAGGGAGTTCAGATGCAGTGAATCCTCAAAGATTACGGGCTGTGGAAAGCGAAAAAAAACATAAGCTGGGAAATACAAGCCCTAAACAGCGACTTACTCCATCCACAGTCAGCTGAGACAGCTTCAGGGGACGATGCCGCCACACCAGCTCCTCGCGAAACCAGCTCCAATTCATTCCATTAATGTCCGAGCATTCCAAGTCGCCAGCCAGTTGCAAGGTCTCATGGGACTCACTTTCCCCAACAGGATCAAACTTCTCCTCTGGCGCCACCATCACCTCCAACTGCTGGACATTCAGTGTACCCAACGGCAGCTCCAGCGAGGAGTTTTGTATGTAGCAAGGCACTTGGTTCACCTGCTCCACTGTGAGCTGCCCAGCCTCGATGGCATCCACCTCAAGTTTCTCGTAGTGAAAGTTGAACAGAGCATCAGGCTGGCGCTTTGCTCGTTTGGAAACTAACTTGGACAGCTGCTCATCTACGTGGCGAATCTGATCGAGTATCTCGAGCATATCCTGGGTTAAATCTTCGCCCGTATAGCGGACGTTGTTAACGAAGAGCTCCTCAATTGCACCGCCCTCGCAGATCACCAGAGGAACAGACACCTCTTCGTAGTAATCCTCCTCCTCCTCCTCCTCATTCAGCAAGTGCTCAGCTAGGTGGATGAGCACATCCTGCTCGTGCACCCAATCCAGCATGAACTGGTGGATTTCCTGCAGGTCCTGCGACTCCGAGTTCCTTGCCAGCAGCTTCGTCTCCAGACGGAACAGGCCCGAAGGCGCCTGCTTGCGCGGAACCAGCACCAGCGGGGGCTGATCCAGCTGGCGCAGCAGGGCAGCACCCGCTATGCCTCCGTCCCGCTCCTGATCCAGCAGGCAGCTGAAGCCGAAGGGGCCACCACCACAGGGAGGCGGCAGACCCGCCTCGAAGGCCTCACCCGTCCACAGGAGCAGCTCCACTACGAGCAGCGAGTGCGGATCGAAATCGACGCGATGCTGGACAAGCAGTAGCAAATCGTCCCGATAACTGCGCACGGGAACGGGCAGGAAGTGCTCCACAAAACCGAAATTCTGACCAAGAATGGTCCGAGGCACCAGCTGACCCTGTACATAGACTAGGATCTGGGGTGTGATCCCGCCCAGAGCCAGGTAGCTGCGACCGCCCATGTGAAAGGCCGTGATGCCGGTGACATGCGGCGCCACCAGACGCTGACGCAGCTGCAGCTGCTCTCCCTTGGGGCTGCAGGCATAGATGAGGGCCTCGTCAAACTGGCCCACAACCAGGAGCACCTCTCGCCCGGCATCGAGCACGGCCAGGTCGGAGATTTCCTCCGCCAGCTGCAAACGCTGGGCAATCCAGAACTCCTCGGCCTCTAGGTCATAGGCATAGATGCTGAGCGTCCGGTTGCCCATCATGGCGAGGAAGTTGCCTCCCTCCAGGCTAAAGGCGCACATCTTGGTCACTGTTCCCCCGCCACTGCCCAGTGGCCAGTTCCAGAAGGCAGCCAGTTCCGCCTGCTCTGGCTCCAAGCGCAGCCAATGGAGCTGATTCTCTGTGGTGGCCATCAGAAGGAGTCCCTCCTGAACGTGCCGCTTGCTGTTCCAGCGATCCAGCGTAAGCAGAGCAGCCACCGGAGAGGGAAGGGTATAAATCTGGCGGGGATTAAAATCCGAGGATAGCACTAGCAGCGTTTCCGGCTGCTGGCCCACCAAAAAGGCACTGCCATTGGCCTGCAGGGTGAACCAGTGGTCCACCTCCGCCGGCAGGCTAGCGTTTAGCAGCTCCTCGATGCGGGCCAGGATGAGCATGTCGCGGGTGCGCCTCTTGGAGAGCTCCAGGCGCTGCAGCTGCTCCAGATCAATGCCTGGGACCGCATTGGCCTCCACCACATTGGGCTCGAGGTCATCCTTAGCTGCTGCGCCCAACATTTCCTGGCGGGCGGTTCCCACCTTGGCAGTCATAGCCTCATTGGCAGCACTGCTGCTCATATCCTTGAGGTGCGCCTCCAGCTGCACAACCTCCGGCGCCTGTCCCTGCTGGGCCACCGCCTGCTGAATCTCGTGGCGCAGGGCGGCAGCACTGTTCAGCGAGGCGGTGTCCACAACTACCTTGGCTGGCGGTCCCAGTTGGGGCCTCCCGCCTTGGTGCGTCCATTCGGGCGCCACCACAGGACCATTACCTTGGGGCTGTAAGCGAGAGATTCCAGATGACCAAGCCACAAATTCCAGTTGCTCCTTACCTGCACTCCTTCGTTATCTTCCAGAGCTTTTTCCAATTCGCTGCGCAACTTGGCCACCTCTGCCGCCTTCTGGGCAACGGAGGCAGAGGGCGGCGCAGCGGCCAAGGTCCCGAGAAGGACTGGCCACAGCAAAAGGTGCAGAATTAACATGATATTTACCCAACAAAATTCACAATTTATTAACAACAAACTTGACGAGGAACTGACACGTGCGCCATGTAAGAAAAAACTTTTGAATTTACCGTTTTACAGCAGAGTTGCCGCCTGCTTTTGGGTGGCATTATCCAACACTACGGGGGAGTTTTGACTTTTTCACATAATCCCTAACGCGAGCTGTATTTGAAACCTATCGAATATCAGGTGTGGTTTTTTTAGGGGGAAATTTCAATCGAGAATTTTTCAGGGAAAACACCTGGCCACACTAATTGTTCTCTTCTTGCTCTTCTTCTTTCCGCACGTCGCTAAACCTATAAATACGAGCGCATTCGAAAAAAATTCAACAACAATTCAAAAACACTTTCAAAAGCGGCGACGTGCAATTTTGTTGCAATTTTTTTTTCGTGGTTGAAATTCGTAAAACTAAGGGCGCGCTTTGTTTTTGCCCAAAAAATGCCAAATTTCGCGAACACAAACGCTGTGAATCAAGTCAAGGTAACTGTAAATGTGCCATCAAAGGAGTTGGCGCGCGCGTTCTTCCTCCGCCTATTCGCAGCCAAAGTGAAGTGCAATAACAATTGAACGAAAGTCGCGCGCCTTAGTTTTAGTTCATCACGAGTGATTAATTAGTGGGCAGTGCTACAAAATATATAACAAAATACATAAAGCCAAAGAACGCCATCCAAAAGTTGCAGCGAAGGAAAAAGGGAAAACGAAGAGAGCGAGTGAGCCAGAAAGTGAGTCCCAAAGGATAACTAACGGTAGTTGCTACCCCCGGCATTTACTTAAATTATTGTTGTTTTTGCGAGTGCAGTGTGTGTGTGAGTTGCGTTTTTTGTTATTGTGCGGCCATTCGCTTTATTTTTGGGCGTGTGCCAAAATCTGCCAAGTCTGCGGCTAAAGGAGCAAAACGGAGTTGTGCAGGAAGAAAGAGGGAAAGGGAAGAGAGCGAGAGCGCGGCAGAGCATCGAAGAGAGTGAGTCTGGGCCTGTTTTGGGCGGTGTAATGCACTTTTCGTGTTTACCTTTGTGTTGCAAATTACACCCTTTGTTGTTGTTGCTTTCGCTGCTTCTTTTGGTTATTTGCCATTATCGGACTCTTATTGCTGTTATCTCTGCAGCTCCCGTTTATTATTGTGCCTGCCTCTCTCTGCCCCCGTTTGTGTCAGTGTGTGTGTGAAAAATCAATAAATTCCCGTGTGCGTGGTGCGTGCGTTGGTGTGCGTGCAGCAGCCGGCTCTCTCTTTCGCTCTCCCAAAACTAACTGTTCCTGCAAGCAGCCAGGGAGCCGGGAGATTAATTGTTGTTGCTGTCGAAAACGTAAAACTTCAAATTTGCGTGAGGGAAACACAGTGTGGGTGCGGGAGAGGGGAGCTAGATAATCTCGCGTGTTTAATTAGTTTAAAACGCGCTAATGAAACTCCGTCATCTTGCTTGCTTTCGTTTGTTTTATTTTTTGGCATTGCAACCACCAGAAACCACCACTACGTAGCGAAAACAACAACAGCAATAGCAACAGAGGGAAGGAAGTGGAAGCAGAGTACCTTAAACGGGATAGAAACGCCATAAAACGGCGATGAAAACAAACTAAAATTAAGTGAAGAGATGAGATGATGCTGCGGGAGGTAGGGGGACACATTCTTATTGCATAACTTGAACTCTTTGTTGTTGTGGTTTTTGTTGCTATATTAACGCGCTTTTGTTTTGCTTGCCTGCTTCGTTCGACGCCCTGCTTTCCGCTTGAATAACTCCCTTTGCCCAATTTCGGCAATTTTTTTCTTGTTGGGCCTTTGTTTTTTACCTTTTTGGGGATCTCGAATTCCAGAATTTTGGACAATGACTCACTCACTCATGCTCGGTTGTCATAAGCGTGACTCAGATTGCGTCCTTGACAGGAAGGAAGGGGGCGCACGCGGTGAGATAGAAATCTCGCGAGACGCCAAAGTGGCCACTTAACGGGCCGTGGGAGGGAGATGACAGCCAGGGAGAGAGCTAGAGAGCAGTAAGGACAGATAAAGTGGGGAGCGAGAGCGCGAGGAGAGGTGAAGAAGTGTGCCCCCAAACTCAGCTTTTTTTTTTGGGCAGCCTGGCGCCTATGCCGTCACATTCGGGGCGTGGCCAGTAGTATGACTTTGGCGATGAGCGCATACAGCCCAACAATAACAGCCACTATGGCAACAGCAGCAGGCAACTCCCGCGGGAGACTGCAAAAGGCAAAAAGCAACAGCAACAAAAGCGCAGGCGGAGCAAGCACATGGTAAAGAAGTGGAGGAAGCAAAAGGGGAAGGAGGCTCACGAACTTGACATTGAACTCGGATCAGGATCTGCTCTTCCACTCTCTGCCTTTCCCCGTTCATCTCACTGAAAACAATTGGGGGAAGAAGATGATCAGTTATAAAATCAATATACTTGAATGTGTTAGGAGCTTCTAAGAAATGGTAAACACTCTACAGTAGCACCGTTTTTGTAACTGGCACTACCTGTGGTATGTACTTGACATATATCAAATTATCAATTTCCAAGATTGTAATTTCCATTATTGTAAACATAATTTTGACATTACGCCAAGGCACGCAGACGTTACAGAATCCAATGGGAATTACATTGATTTGTTGATATAAATATTATTATTAAGCTGGTACTGAATAGACATTCTTTGAACTATTTTATTTACAAATTAAAAATTCCCCTTACATTTTTCTTTATATGATCATATTTACCAGCTAAGGGATTAACACTTTTAATATAAATTGAATTTAAAATAAATTGTATAGATTTACTCATTTTTAAATAAATTAAATTTTGTGTATTTTCTATATATAAACATTACCATTTTCTGGTACTACCTTTTTCGGGCTCTGTCCTCGCTTCTGAACCAACCCAGTACTCCGCCTCCTGATTTTCTTGGCTGCTGGCAACTGAACTAGATTGTCGTCCGCCTACCCAAAAAAAAAAAACCAAAAATAAAAATAAATCGAGGCGACCACAGCCTTCGAGGTGCAGAAAAGGCAGGAGAACAGCAGCAGCAGAAGGAGAAGCAGATGAAGTAGGAGTTGCTGCCCTTTTTGGGATCCCTTTATCCTCCTTTTTAAGCAGCGCGTGCGTGGCGTTACGCTCTGAAGAAAAAGAGGTTCCCAGAGGAAAGATTACCCGTAAAGGCAAGGCAAAAAAGCCCGGCCAATGCCAATGTCAAACGTCGGAAATCGAGGGCGCAGCAAATTTATTGGAAGCTCTTTCATTTTCATGAAATTATTCGCCAGCTTTGGCCAGAAACAGGAGAGGTGCCAGGAGGCGGCTGGCCTTATGATGTTCTGACATTTTTAAGGTGTTTATTATGGGTTTGTTGGCGACAACAACCGAATAAAAAACATTCCCATATCGGGCTTGAGCCCAGATTCCAGCGAAAATGGGAATCCGAAGCAAAGCCTCGCGTTCCCTTCCCTCGATTCGGTCATTTCGCTGACTTGACGGAAAGTGAGAACTCAGGGAAGACGGAGGCCTGAGATTCGAATAAATAATTTCGCTGTATCAGTTAGGCGTGTTGAACCGTTTGTTCGATTCTTCTGCCTCGCTTTGTTTGGGTTCTTTGTATCTTTTGTGTCCATTGCCAAAAACATCTCGAACCAAATCGGTCTAAATTAGCATTAATGGGACGGCGAGCGAGCGACGTCAATTAAACTCCGCTGCGGCGGCTCTTCCAAATCTTTCGGCATCTAACGGTTCCCCAAAACACTCCGCTGGAGTGAGGCGACCCTAGTTGCTGATGTCTCCCCGATTCATAAAGTTTATTGCTCTAAATCTGCAAAATCTGCGATAAAATTAAATGGGGGACGAAACAATTCCCCAACAGAGCGATAGAGAGGGCTGCCCGAGGATTCATAAAGCTGTCAATAAAGAAGTCGAATCAGAATTGGAGCACTCCACCCATTAAATTGATCGTGCTTCTCGCACGAAACACAAAACTCAATTGAAAAACAGCGGGGACGATGAGATAACATTCCTCGCCATAAATGAGACATATTTCGAATATATGTATACTATAAGATTGATTTATAACATATATTAGACCCTGTCTTAATTGATATTTATGCAAATTGTAAGATAGATGCTGTGGGATCTGTTTAAGATCAGCTTGAGATCATTCTGTATAAATAGAATAAGGGAGGATGACACTTAATATTAGAATAGATTAGATCACAAATTATAAAATACGGGGACAAAGAAAAAGTATTACTCCTTATTTCTGTTGCTCCTGGAATTGCTTCAATCACCCCTCGTGGCTCAAAAGTTCAGATACAAAATGCAATCCCCCTTTCTCCAGCTCAAGCCTCTAGTTTACCTCATCCGTTATCCAACTGCATTGTGGAGAAGCCCTATGACAACCGACCGACCGACCGACCGACCGACTGCTGGCCCAGACAACCAGACTGAGATACCCATACCATGTCAACCATAGATATGCAGATGCAGATGCAACTGGGGGATACCCGGGAGCACTCGACAATTTGCCGCTGTTGTCTCAATTAATTTCGCATTCACAGAGGGAGACACTCGACAGACGCCTTCAATTGAAGCTAGACAAAACTGATTTAAATAATTGTGCACTCTCCTCTAGGTAACCGCTTCTCCTGGTGGCTTCTGCTTCTGGTTTTGCGGTTTCTGGAAACCGATTTTTCGCTTTCTAAACTGTAGATATGGATCAGCTTCATTTGTCTTGGGTAAATTGATCTAGAAGGAAATAGATTCCTTTGCTCTTTCATATTTACCAAGAATTATGTTAATTGATATTAAAATTTAATTTAAATTTTATTAAAAACGTATTAATACGAAGACCTCATGCAGTATAGAGTTCCATTCCAAAGACAGGTAGCTTGAATATTTGTCATAACTTATCCAGGGCACTTTCCCGACTTCTTTTGGTTCTATTTTTGTAGGTTTTTTCCACTTCCAAACAATTAAGTTAAAATTCTTAATTATTGCCGCTCGTGCCCCAGGGGCTTTCCACAGACAAAGGGAAAGCAGAGATGCCTTTGACTAATTTTAGTTCCTACAGCGAGACCAATAAAAACAAAGAGAACACAAGATGATATATGGATGCTGGAAATTATGATTTGACAGCCGAAGAAGAGTTCCTCTTAGAAGACTTCAAAGGGGAGAGAAAATGTTTCTTCGGCGATCTGCATAAATCACAGGAGATATTAAAGTGCAATCGATACAATTTTAGCGACAATCGACAGACATTCCCCCATCTAGGGACCTCACATCACAACCCAAGCCCGATCCCAACCGATCCCATTCCATCCCACTTCCATTTCAGGTCCCATTTCCATTTCCATGCTCCCATCTTCCATGCTCCCAACTCGAGTGGCAGAAGCAGGAAGCGAACTAAATATAAATCCAAGTCATGGCCAGGCCACCATATGTGGGTTGTGAGTGGAATGGTCGCAGGCGGGGCACAAACGCACACACATAGAGTCTCTCTACAAGGCGGAGATGCTGGTCTCGTTCTCGTTCGCATGACCAAAAGGCATCACGACGACGTAAAGGAAAATCCCATTCCCATTCCCATTCCCATTCCCTTGCATAACAAGAGGGCGGGCGGTGGGGTTTTTGTAGGATGTCCATTAAATTATTGCCACGATCTATTAGCGCAGGCGAGGACGAAGACGAGGGTGGTTGGTGGACGGACCCAGAGAAGCGTCCAAGTGGCGTGCCTAAAAATAGAAGCTGCAATGCAGCTTGCAGCCTTCTCCGTTTGGAATCCCAGATCAGCGTCATTGTCGTCGTCTGGCGTCGCCAAGCAATTACGTAAACATCCAAATACATAAAATGTATAAAATTCAAAACTTGACTTGAGAAGAGAAATTCATTAGATCGAAAACTATCTAGACTTACCCATGTGAGAATATACAGAAGTATCTGTCAGTCTTGCCGTTTTCCTGCACTTTTCCCCCCCAAGATCCTCCTCTCTGCTGATCATCACCTGTCTTCCCTGGACATTGATTTTTCTGGCATGCAAAAAACAAACTCAAACTGAATCTGACTCGGAATATGAAAGGCAGGGCAGCAATTGTTGTGTTGTTATTTGCATAGGATCGATCGGTTGTGCGTGTGATTGATTGCAATTGGAGTGATTGAAGCGCCAGCATCTGAAGGGTGCGGTGAGGCAATCAATTGATACCCAAGGATAGCAGACACGATTCGAATGCCACAGAACAACGATCGATTGCCTATAATGGCAGGGCAGTGTCAATTAAAGCCCTGCGAACTTCGATACTATTATTTGTTATTAAAAAATGAAACTTGCAAAGGCATTTAGAGTTCTTATATGACTTCTTTTTAATCTGTAGAAACTGGCTTATCACGATCACAAATGAGGCAAACATTTTCTTTTTAATAAATTTGTAAATCTATTTATTATTAAACTGCGCCATAAACTTTAAATTAAATGCTGATAAAGGTGATTTATGATGACTATTACCTTTTTTATCTGCAGATAATTTCATATTGCACAACAAGAAGGAATTCCCTTTCCTCCTCTTAGCTAGTGTTCCCTGAATATTTAGCATACGTTTGTTATCCAGACTGTTTTGTTCCCCCTTTGTGCCATTGCCTTTATCGGATCCGCAAATATTTACTCATTTGGTCCAAAGGGGTGCAGGCTTAATCTTATCGCGGGCAAATGTTTGAGCTGCCATGCGAAATGTTTTTTCTTTTTGCATTTTTTTTTTAGTCTGCGATTTGCATTTGCCTTTTACGTGCACCAAAAACAATTTTAGCAGATATCAAATTTTAATCTTTAAAAAATTAAAACCTTGAACTTGTCTCTTAATTTGCGTTTTAAAATGTAGGATAAATTATTTAAAAATATTTTATTGGGGTAGGGATTAGGTTATTAATTAGGTTATTAATGCAAATATTTAAAATATTTTTATTTGCTGAAAATAAGGTGAACTAAATCTTATTTCTTAGTAGCTTATATATTTTTATACCCTACGTAGGGTATTATAATTTTACTCAGCAGGTCGTTAGGCAGTGAAGGAGTCATTTCCGACCCTATAAATCGTATATATTATTGATCAGCATCAACAGGAGTATCTATCTAGCCATGTCCGGGAGATAAAAAGAATAAATAAAAATTTTCAAATTTTTTCAAAATTTAATAAGGGGTTACATCGTTCAAATTATCAAAAAATTAAAAAAAAAATTAAAATTTTAAAAATTTAAAATCTAGTATACAGATTTATAAACCTTGTAAAAACTAACTCAGAACAACTTTCCGAATTGAAATTAATCAATTTAAAGCTTAGTTATGATACATTTTCATGATTTATTAGCAAACTGCAAGGGTATAAAAACTTTGGTTTCCAGAAATTAACCTCCATCCATTTTTATTGTTAGAGTTTAAGGAGAGAAGGAGTTAAGGCGTTAGAAAAGTGGTAAAGGTGGCAAAACCCCGTGTGTCTGGTTGGTGTGTCATTGACTCTGACAAGGCAACTCCGCCAGGACGCAGCTCCGAAGCCCAATGACCTTTTCTCAGACACACTCTCACCCCCGCCGCTGGCTGATGATGCAGTGTTGCACCCTCTTTTTTCCAGGGGCGTGGTCATAAGGGGATTTGGGCATGCACATGGCCAGATGCGGGTCGCCAGGGTCAATGTCTTCCCCTAGCAGTGGCAGTGGCAGTGGCAGTGGCAGTGACAGAGTGACAGCCTGCAGGAAGACAAATGCAAATGTTTTGACAACATCCAAAGCAAACATACAGACCAGAATCCAGCACATCTAGTTTCTAGGAAGATCTTGACATAAGTCGAGTATATTTTTACGGAAAGTTGAGGTTTCTATTAAGTATTTTCCTAGTTTAAATAAAAAGTCTAAAGAGGGTATTAATATAAGATTTTCCCATACTATATCTATGGGTATTAAAGGTCAAAGATTACTATTTATAGAAATACAATTAAAAAAAGAGAAATAACAGTAGTGTCAACATATAATTCTGATAATAAAATATTCTAAATTATTATAAATATCTAAAAATATATTAAAAACTGCTAAAAGCTTCACTTTTGTTGCCAGTCATAACATATGTCTGCTCTATAATTTGGGGTAGGCCTTTCAACAATTTCCCCTCCGGCAGGCCATCTCCGACCCTGGGTTTTTCGTGTTGTGTGCGCTTCAATTGAATTGCCACTGATTGAACTAGATGTTTGCTGTGTGTTGTGTTTATTGATGCCGTGCTGTGTGTTTTTTTTTTTTTGTATTTTTTATTATTTTGTTACCACCGCTTTGTTGGTTCTCGTCTTGTGTTTTTCTGTTTTCGTTTTTTAATGCTGCTGCTGCTGCTGCTGTGGCCCCTGGGGCACTTTCCCTGCTCAGACAAAGGCACTCAGCGCCAGTGTTCGATACTCAATACTCACTACTCACTACTCACTTGCTGGCACTTATAGATCGTCGCCAAAGACGAATCGATTGAGGCTCGAGTGGGTCATTTCCAAGAGTGGTTAGTACTTTGTTTTGCTTAGGTTTAGATCGAGATAAAAGTGTGGAAAGGTTGACTGGGAATCAGTTTATCCCGAAAAGTATGCCTAAAATATCTTAATCTATCTACTTTTTATCTTTATCTTCATCTGTCTCCTATTTTATTCATTGTTCTTCGTTTTCTTCCTTTTTTCAGATTATACACACCCCCAATCTCTATTAGTTTGAGAAGCATGCCAAAGTCAATGGTTAACAGTAGACACTGCCATTGAAGGACCCAGAGCCACAACGAAGGTAAGTCAAGCAGAAAAGGGAAGTAGGAGTCTGTCTAGGGGGGGTTTGAATTGATTGCATTGTCCTCCGCCTGAAGGAGTTAACAAAGGCAATGTCCTTCTTGCCTGAAAGAAGGCGTTTTCTGCTGATTTGCTGCTTTGCTTCTGCAATTTCTAAGACTTCCAGACAGGCTCAAGTTTAAAACAAAAGAACACTGATCAAAAATTTGTGAAATTTATGATTTATAAAGTTTATGAATTATACAAATTATTAGTAACACAGGACTTAATATTATTTTGAAGTGGGGAAACCTTAGAGAACATTTTTTAGCAGCTTCTTTTGAGTATTTCTTTCTTAGTTTTTTGAAAATCTCACAGATTTTTCCTCTGTGTAGCAACCCTTTGGGGATTTACCTCTGCCACGGCCACTTTTCTACCAAGAAGTGGGGAAAAACACCGAGGGAGAAGCTCCAGTGGAGTGCTGATGAAGTGTTCTCTGGGTGTCACGCCCCTGTTTTCCGTTCCGTATCCGTTTCAAGTTCACCCCTGAAAGTAGACTTGGCTTGGCTTTAAGAAGTCAACCGACAACAGCCCGCAAGTATGCAGCTTGTTTATGAATCTTGTATTTTATTTTTCCTGACCAAGGCGATGAGGTCTACTCTTTAATCGATCGATTGATTAGCATTTGAATGCTAATTGAGGCAAAGTCTTTATCTCAAGCGGCAATCTCTTCTGCTATCCGCGAAAGTTCTCCAATTCCGGCAATGTTTGGATTTTGGACACCTTAAAACAATACTGAATTCCCCATTTGGCGGCAGTTTAAGACAAAAAAGAATTCACGGCTATAAAAAAGAGCCAAAAGAGTCGAAACAACCACAAAAAGCGTTAATAATATTTTCAAAATGCAGTCTTTGATTTTATTGGTTTAATATTGTAATCTTGGCGGTTAGAAAGGCTGAAAGATGACTTTATTTATTCGGGTCAAATCAAGACGGTTTCCAAACACACTATATAGTATTCACACGGCTTTTGTCTTTGCTGTTTATCATTTAATGTGCTCTTAATCTTAATCTTTATAGTTAAATAGTTTAAATTTATGTGGTTACTTTTTATAGAATATTTATAACAGGCTCTGTTGAAATAGCTAAGCTCTGTTGCATAGATTTATTTATAGATTTTGCAGTTTTCAATGCCTTTCATAATTACTTAATAAATATTTCCGAATTTAGAACATGAACAATTTCGACTTCTGTGAGGTAACTCAACTCGTTCTTGAGAATTTTTGGCCAGGAGGAGAATGCTTGGAACCCAGGAGCACTTCGGGATGCCGCAATCGCTGTTGTGGTGCAATCGGTGCCACTGCTAATGCTGCTCCTCCGCTCAACGCACTGCTTCTCCTCCTTCTCCCTGCTCCTGCACACACACAGAGTTCAACGGAGCCACGCGGAGAGGTTGCCACATATATTCGCTGTTGTTCATTCGGCGGTTTTGTTGGCTCGCTTTGCGTAACTTGTTTCCCTGCACAGAACCAAAATTATGACAAAACGAGGGATATACTTTTTAGAATTTAATAATATTTAGAGAAAGAAACACAAAAACAATGATTTATTTGAAATATCATAGAGAAAGACTAAATACTGAAGGTAGACTTTTTACCTAAGAATATTTATTTTTCTATTAATTTATTTATTAATAATATTCCTAGCCAAAACCTTATCATCCATTTTATTATTATTTTGTAAGACCTTTTTCTTACCGTGTTGTCTTCCCTGTCTTCACTGGCGAATGTTGGCCCAAAAAAACACGTTCTCGCTCCCGTCGTTGGCCAAATTAACAACAAAGCAAAAATGTTGCCCGCTGCCAAAGATGCAACTGTTGCAGCAGCGGCTTACGTTGTTGCAAATGTGCTGTGCGCTTAACAAGAAGTCTGGTCTGGCCGGGACAGGAATATATGGGGGGTATACACAGTTCCCAGTTCGAGTTCGAGTTCCAGTCCAAGTCTCTGTTGCCGGGGGGCCAGGTCGGAAATGTGTCAACAGTGGTCGCTGGACACGGTCCGTTGCGGATTAGCGGATAATCTCCAGTCCCCAACAGAGACTCACTCCTCTCCCCCCCCCTTGTTGCTTGTCGAACAAATGTCAGGAAGATGGAACTGCAGATCGTAAAAGGTCTTATGTTATGCCAAGAAGCCGCTACACTCTTGTGTATATAATACCTTTAACTGTTTTGTGGGTAGTTTTAATCAATGTTTTAATGAAGTTTTACAATGTGGAAAAGTAAATTACCTCGTTAAGGATGTTAGCCAGTTGTAACCAAGGGTATTAGAAAATAAAATCTAGATTTGAGGGAAGACAAGGGGTTGGCACTAGGTATATAAAAATTATTATTATTAAATTTTATATTTTAAAATTTAGTCTGCTGGATTTTAAACACAAAAGACAAGTTTAGCAAATTGTTTGCACAATCTGTTTCGCTTTTCTCCCAAAAAGTTTATAAAATTTCGTTAATCTTCTATGAAATTTAGACTTGGGACTTACTAGTGCACTCTTTTCATAGAAAAAGATATTTTCTATAAATTTAATTAACTATTTAGTAATTAAACAGTCCAAATTCTACGAAACTCTTAATGAATTCCAGCTAAATCCAAAGTTTAAACTCCGTTCTTCACATCTGTTGGCTTTTCAGAGTTTCAATGACAGCCTGCCTCCAGCTCTCCTCTAGCTATTCCCGCCGCGGAAGGGGCAACGCCAACGCGTATAAATATTTTTCATAAATATTTAAAGCAAATATTCAATGTGTTTACCATTGACGCTGATTGTTGGCTGCCTGGGTCTAGGCTCTCATTGATTTTAATTAGGTGCGAGAGCGTGCGTTGGCAGCGGGAAGACTATGGGGGGTGCCGGCCGGATCGTGGGTGTGTTTGGCCAATGGCTTAATTGCAATCATCTGGGATTTGTGTCCACGGTTCGGGCTTAGGCCTCTGTTTTTTTTTTATTGGCCATATACGAGTATATATCCGATAGCTAATTAGCAGCATTTTAATCTTGCTTCTGACCAAATTTGGGGATCATTAGCGATATGTTGGTAGCTTTTTTAGCTTTAAGTTACCCTAGTAAAAGGGCATTGTAAGTTTGTGCAGAAGTTTACTTGATGACTTGGGTTAAAAATCACTGAAAAAGAATAAATGTGATACAATGAGTAGTATTATGTTGGAAAAGCATGTCTGTTCTTGCTTAATTTACCAATATATCTATTTATTTAGTTAATATATAAAAGAATAACTTTGCAACCTAAGAAACACCTCCAAAATATTAAAAAATATTTGTTATTTGCAAAATGAAGGTTGTTGTGATGTTGAAAAATCATGCTTTTTGAAGTCTATTTTTGCTTAACTTGCAACTATATTTGCTAGAAAGTAACGGTATCAGTTGCTTAAGTTAAAATATTTATTTCCACTTACCAATTTGCATGGTGCTTTTCTTTAGCACTTTTTAGAAAGCTCAGTAGCCAGTGAGTTTAAGTGTCTTTGGCAAACAGAGGCCTCCGCGTCTGCCACCTCCAACGACCAGAGACCAAGCCCAGTCCAAAAACGGTGTCCAAATGCTAGCCCAAGACCGAACCAGTGCTGTAGGTCAAGGCTGGGCGCGGCGGGCGTTCCGAGTGCGTTACTTTTGAGGCGGACATATGTCTCGTACGTGACGTCTGCCCCGGCACTTACAGATGCAGGTAACACGCCGGTGAAAGCCCCGCGGAGAGACCTCTTCTCTACTACTACTACTACTGCTCCCGCAGCCATTAAACTTGGACTGGACACCAGAGCGAGTGCGAGTTAAAGATCTCTTTGGGGCAATTTGATTTGTGGCCACAGTCCGCGCCCTGCCATTTTTTTCGATGAGTAAATCTTCTTCTGCCTAGAAAGTGGCTCTGGCAATGGAGTTGGAGTTGGAGTTGGAGCTGGATGATGGGAAAATGCTGGCTCAGCACGTAGAAAATGGAAAGATTCGCCTGTTGCAGCTGCAGAGCGTTGTTCTACGCTTCTAGTTTTTTTTTTTGAGACTTTTTATTTTGTTTTCTTTCTGGGAAAAAGATTTTTGGGCATGGGAATAATTGTACCTGATCTGGGGTAATGTGTGATTGGAAACCTTAGGCCTATAGAAAAATGAAAGTATAATAAATAATATATATAATTTATTTTTATTTAAGAAACTAAATATTCTTTCATCTTAGAACTAAAAAAGCCGTTTTTTTTTAGCAGAATTTTCATAGTTATAATAGCTGTTTACCCTTACCTCTTTTTATTTCCCTTCATTTTAGTCTCTGGTCGTTTAACAAATTAATTGTTACGCTTTTTAAATGTTAATCAAAACACAGGCAACCATAAAATTATTAAGCACACAACAAAACCACACACAACCCACACTCGCATAATATGTTGTTGCTGCTGCTAACTATTTTTGGTTATTTTTCGGAACGCCTTTGAACGTTATTTACGAGCAACTTAACTTTATTATAATTCAAATTTTATATCCCCCCTAAGCTGTGTGTGCAAAAATCGCTGTATAGAAATTTGTACAACCCTAAAACGGAGGAGGAGGATCATCGAATGTGGAGAGACCCAACTCCTCCTCCTCCTCCTCCTCCTAAGACTAAGACAAGCGAGACAAAATCGAAGAAAGATGGAAAAATAGAGGTGAAAGAGTAGGAAATTAATTGATGGGAATTTCTTTTTGGCCTTTTAGTGAAGATGGCTTTGGCCAAGATGCGATGCTGCCGGTCTTTGCTCGTTCGTTTTACATATTCAAATAGAAATCGAAAGCGTTTGATTTTTGATTTCCCCCTCCCCTCGATGCCTCTCATCAGACTTGCTTCTAATTTGCTGGCAGAAGAAGAAACAATGCCTTTGTCCCGCTGCGATTACGTAAAGAAACACACACACACACACCGCACACACACACTCGATATTGAAAAGAAATTAAATGGAAGTCCGGCGGGGCTGGCTTTGTTTTTGGCGGGGCAGGTTTAATGTGTGCCGATGACCAATTTCTTTTAGCTTTAGCGAAATTAAGTAATACATTTTTCCAAATTTTTTTGTTTAGTTCGTGTGCCTAACGGTGCGGATGAGTGATTTAATGCCCCAAAATAGCGTGAGAAGCGGTAGAGGCGGCACTTCGAGAGAGTTTTGGTTTGCATTTCTGCAAATAAATAAATTACAGAGTGCTAACGAGTGGGTAAAAGTCTCGCACAAATATTGATTTAAAATATGGATCCTAAATCGAATATTTTATATTTTTAGGTCCTCTTAAGGGACTTTAAACGATATATTTATATTTAAAACTATCGGTGATTGAAATACTGACTTACAGAAATAATTGTATCGAGATTAATCGATAACCATTTTCTTATAAAAAAGGACTTTCAAAGTAATACAAATATTTAAACAAAAAAATATTTTGAATATACCTCGCATACTTATAAATAAAACTGTCGATGATGATTAAAATACTGACTTACAGAATTAATTGTATCGAAATTAATCGATAGCCATATCGTCTTAAAAAAAAGGACTTTCAAAATACTACAAATATTTAAACAAAAAAATATTCAAAAAATACCTCACTCTCCTCAAAATATATCCAATAATTATAATTAAAACTATCGCTGATTAGGCTACTGGGACTCATCGATAACCAAACTCGATTAGAGGCAATGGCATTGAAGTGCTCATAAAAGTCAAACAAAATTGTTATTTTCCCACATGTAGAAGCCACGCTCATCCCGCATTGACACATTTCGATGGCCCCAAAAATTATATAGCCTATATATATATATATAAACAGCAATCGGCCGTAACAATAACAATTACAGCGATAACAACTGGCCAACAACTGGAATGATTACCCGAAAAATCGACAACAAAAGCCCTGCAATGCGCGATGCTCACTTGCCTCTGAGTAGACATTTCACGCACTCACGTTTTTTAATGCAATCGAGATTCCCCCCTCTACCCCTTCTGCGGTGAAAAACCGCAGTCGATGAGGATGATGCCAGCCCTCCCATATTTCTCGGCACATAAATATATATTTATTTTTACGACCGCAGAGCAGCCGTTTTTGTATTTTTTTTTTTTTTTTACAACATTTTTCCCCCTGCCCTGCCTGGCATTAATATCGTTGTTGCTGGTCGACAATTAAAACAGCTGAAAATAAAAACAAGTCGGGGTTTTAGCGGGGAAGAAAATGGAAAGGGAAACCCTACAGAGGCCCTTCTTCTAATGCATTTTGTGTTCCAATCACTTAACGATGCATTTACGACACTCTCAGTCAGGGCCTTGAATTTATCTAGCTTTTAATTTAAGCCTTAATTTTTATTTGGCAAATTAAAAAAATAAAAACTAAGCGAACTCGTTCGATGATGTCAACTAGATAAACTTTTACTTGCCGGGTTGCGCCCCCCCTAAAATGTTTATTGGCAAACACACACAACGACCGATGACGATGGGCAACACTTAAAAAAAAAGTTAAATACAAAAAAATCAACAACAACAGACACAAATTTAATTTTTATTTGGACTTTTTTATTTTGGTTTCCAGAGTTTTGAGTCATTCAACCCAACGCCCAAAAACACAGCTGAACTTTCATGCGGCGACTTTCTTCGAAAAATTTGAAATACTCATCCGCAATCCGCAATCCACAATTTACCACCACCGCCAAGAGAGCCCCCGTTTGGGGTGGGTGAAACCGATATTAGCTGAGCGGAATAGTTAATTAAGGCGAGTCGAGCCGAGCCGAGCCGCCGCCATATGCTAATGTCACCCGAATGTGCATATCAATTTGTCAGTCCAAGTCCCCACCCTCTCCCCCTGCTTTTGCCTTGCTCCTTTCACCTCGCCCGAAGAAGAAGTCGCCGGAGCGGCAAGAAAGCCAAGAAATCCGTAAGCCGGAAAGAGCCGAGCCAAGTGACGGCTGCCACAAGCGGATGATCGTCCATAATTATTAATGT
>JAEIII010004719.1:0-12305 GCA_018905755.1 Drosophila ohnishii | reverse complement strand
GTAAACCAGAATCCCTAGCCCAGGGCAGGGATCTCCAAAGAACTTTTACACAAACTGGAAATTTTTTCAATTATCCGAAACTGCTGCATATTGGTCGACCGATTTCTTAGATTACTATATGTATATATTTACTAATTTAAGCACCAAAACCCCCCTAGGTATTTCCGTTTCGATCAAGTTTCCGTAGGCAATAATTTAAATAAAGTTTCAGCCAGTACGATCGGGTTTAGGCGCAATAATCCGATCTGGACCCAGCATCGCTCTTGAACTCGCACCCCCCGAGGATGCATAAATAGGCCCGGCTTTTGGTGGGACTTGACCAGTTCATCAGTTGTCGTTGCGGGAAACGAAGGAAACGGATATACTACGGAAGTAGATAACATTTTCACGGGAAAAAATGCAGTTCATCGGCGTTTCGGCGGTTACGTTCCTGGCATGGGCCAGTCTCCTGTGCCTGATGCCTGTTAGTAACCAGGCTAAGGGTGGATTCCGTGAGTTGACAAGATTACCCCAGGACTGTGAAATGTGATCTTTATGAAATTATTTCCTGTCATCAATCACAGCTGCTCCCCTGAAGCTCTGCAAGGTGGAGGACGAGACCTGCTTCGTGGCCCAGGCCCAGGCCTTCCTTAGAGCCTTCAAACTGGGTATCCCGGAGCTGCAGGTGGCCAGCCTCGAACCCATCGATTTGGGCACGGTGCGCGTGGAGAGTGGCGGCCACTCGGAGTCGGTGCAGTTCAAGCTGGTGATGACCCAAGCGAAGCTCCACAACCTGGCCAACACGGGCGTTGTGAGGAGTTTGAAGGGCTTCGTCAAAGACCCCAGCTTCAGCAAGCCCCTCAAGCTGGTCATGGTCATCGACGTCCCGGAGCTGGAGCTGCGGTCCAAGTACGACGTGAACGGGAAGCTGCTCATCCTGCCCATCGTCAGCAAGGGCGACGTGAGCATCAAGATGAAGGAGGTGCAGGTCAAGTCGCGCATCACGGCCATGCCAGTGAAGCGAACCGATGGTCATACGTACCTCAGCATCACCGACTACAAGGTGCTCACCAAGATCAAGGGGTGAGTAGCGTATGCATGTCGTTGGACCGGAATCCCTAAAACCGTAGCATTATTTATCTTTATCATTTGTACAGTGGCCACTTTAATATGTCGAACCTATTCGACGACAACGTGGAGCTGCGGGAGAGCACCTTGAAGGTGCTTAATCAAGAGTGGAACACCCTGGCCATCGATGTCCAGCCGAGGATCAATGAGGCCAGTGCCACGGCCTTCAAGTCCATGCTGCAGCATTTGTGGAATAACATTCCCTACGACTCGTTCTTCGAGAACCAGTAAACCCTGCAGTTTATCTTATACTCCAAGATTGTTTTGTTCTTGTAATCAATATCTGTGAATAAAACAACATAGTGCATTTACATACTTACATACACAGTATATATGCTTTGCAACGAGAAGCTCAATGCGACGACTAAAGCTGAGGAGTACAGATGGCGAGTAAAGCATAAGGACGAGTAACAAGAGCTTCGACGAGAGAGTTCCTCACTTTCTCTTATCTCCTCATATTTTGATTTATTTCTTTACTAAAAAGATATTGATTTAATAAATAAACAAAATATACCCAAATCTTTATACCCTTCTCAAGGAGAGTTAATTGAATTAAGATTTCAGATTAAATATCCTGTGATTCCCATCCGCTTCTAGCGAATACTCAAATACACAGGCGCAGGCTT
The DNA here is from genome assembly GCA_018905755.1 of Drosophila ohnishii. Lineage (NCBI taxonomy): Eukaryota > Metazoa > Arthropoda > Insecta > Diptera > Drosophilidae > Drosophila > Drosophila ohnishii. Next base: position 10,572 of record JAEIII010004719.1, on the reverse strand, counting down.
GTTGTGGGTGTGGGTGTGGGTTCAAAGTCTTCTTTTGAAGCTATTTTATCCGATTTTATTACTTTATGGCTCAATACAGAAATAAATAATTTAAGAACGGTATTAGTCACAGCATTAAAACTGAAAAGGATTCTCTGCAGGTTAGATAGTTTTCGTTGAAGGTGCTCCAATTCCTCGGTACAATTATATTGCATTGCTTTTGACTTTTAAAAACTAAAGTCTTTCTGGTTGCTAGGCAGAGATCCTCTTCCTCCGCTGGGTGGGTGGCTATTGTGTGGGTATCCTTCGAGATCATCTGGCTTAGAACTACGCTTGGAGCTGCTCCTCCTCAGATTCAGACTTAGATTAGGGGATGTACTTCCGGATCATCCGGAGCACTGAGAAGGAGAAGAGTGGCAATGAGTCGGGGGAGTCTCGCAAGGACAGGGAGTACCTACACATGGCCCAGATCCCTACGGGTCTTCGGTAGCTGCTGCTGCTGTTGTTGGCTTCGTCCTAGGGATCGACGTCGGTCACGTTGGTGACCCGGTTGTGTACGTCGGTCAGCAGCACCTGCGGGTTTAGCTACCCATCCCCGTGCTGCGTCTGGTCCTCCTCCGGGTGCTCCATAATCTTGCTGTCCGCCGTGTTGATACTCTGTAAGATGTGACATGATCGATCTAGCATTACTTAGCTTGAAAAGTCTCCAACTCGAAGGCCCACCGATGTCGGTCAATGGAAATTCAAGGCACCTCTCTCATATTTAACAAGTCAGTCGATTAACCTGAGTAAATACCTTCAGCTTACGGTGCTTGGCATCCTTGTCGTTATCCGGCGGGCTCTCCGATCCGTCCGTGGTCTTGATGAACGACGAGTAAAACGAGGAGAAGCTGGATCCATCCATGTCGTCGCTGTTTCCATTGCTGTCAGTGTATTTCTGTAAATATTTTGGTATTACTCTTTATACTTATTTGCTTCTGGAAGAAGGTGAGCAACTGGGAAACTCTTTGAGCTGCTGAGGAGCTAAGGGAGCAACTGAGTGAGTAACTGAGAGAGTAATTGAGAGAGTAATTGAGAGAGTAATTGAGCCAGCAACTGAGCAACTGTGCGAGCAATTAAGTGAGCAACTGAAAGAGTAATTGAGTTAGCAACTCATTGAAACCAGGAAACTAAGAGCTCAAGTGACCAAAAGTTAACTCAGTGAGCAAGTAAAAAGCCACCATGCGCCTGCCTTACCTTCGTGTTGGTTGGGTTGCTGCTGCAGGGCGGGTCTGAGGTGTAGTCGCCCATCACGGAAGCGATGGGCGAGGAGTCGGGCACCTCCTTCTTAGACGAGTCGGAGGGGGCCACATTGGAGCCCGGCTCCGCCTTCACGGAGGTCGCCTGCGAGGAGGGCCGCTGCAGCTGGGCTGGAGTCACCGAGTGGAACGCACCCGGCACCTTGGTCGTCGTTGCTGACGGGGCCACCATCACCTGCGGCGGCTGTCGGATAGAAATATGATTAGGAGACGGTAATGCAGGCACCTTGGGTGGCAATCAACTCACCGTGTACACCGTCTTGTTGTATGACGACTGGGCTCCACATGGCTGGTCCGGCACCTGCATGGCATTGGCCATTCCGGGAAACGGCATCGGTTGGTACATCATTGCCGTGGCCGCCGCTGCCGCCGGATGTGTGTAGAAGAGCGACGGATGCGGGTACATCACCCCGGCCATGTATTGTAGGGGCATGGCCTGGGCCGCCGCCGCTGCCGCTGCTGCTGCCGCCTGCTGTGATGTCGTCGGTTGCTCTGGATTCTTGAGGGGATGCGAATGGGCCATCTGGTGCTGGTGCTGGTGCTTGTGGGAGCGCGGCGAGGGACTGGGGCTGGGACTGGTGGGCGCCAGCGAGGCGGGGATGTAGTAGAAGGTGGGGAAGAGGCCAGCGGAGGAGAAGCTGCTCTGGGCCATGGCCGTGTGCGTGGAATGGACGGGGGTGGTGATGCCGACGGAGAAGGGCGGCCACAAGTTAATGTTCTGTGTGCACTGGGGATATGAGGAGGGCACCGGCGTGGAGCTGCCCACCGAAGAGGTTCCAATTCCTCCTGTTCCAGCTGCTCCTCCAGCACCTGTTGCTCCCAATCCGCCGGGTGTTCCTGATCCTGGTGTGCTTGTCGGCGTGCCACCGCCTCCCGTTCCTCCTCCGCCCGCCACGCCGGCTCCGCCGGATCCCACGCCACCGGTTCCGCCGCCACCAGTCGCTCCCTTAGTGGTTTCGCCTGTGCCTGTGCCACCGCCACCACCGCCGCCTCCGCCTCCGCCTCCCGTAAGTGTCAACTGCTGCTTGGGCTTGTTCGCCTCGCCCTCCCAGGAATGGGAGCCGCCGCGCTTGATGCCATGGCCCGGGCCACTGTACTCCAGCATCTTGAGCGTGTCGTTGGCGGACGACTTCTTGCCCTTGTCGCCAGTGCGTCCGCGGGACTCGCGGTGCTTCTTCAGCATGAACTTCTCCATCTCGTCGTTGTGCTTGTTCAGCAGCGACTCGGTGAGGGTAACCGGCGGTGTGCTGGACGATGAGTTGTTCCCGGTGGCGGTGGTGACCGTTCCCGTTCCCGTTCCCGTCCCTGTCCCAGTGCCCGTGCCCGTGCCCGTGCCGGTGCCGGTTCCACTTCCGCTTCCACTTCCAGCCGTATGGGTATCCGTTCCCTTGCCGTTGCCCGTTCCAGTGGCAGTTCCGGTAGCAGTACCACTTGCCGTTCCCGTGGCTGTTCCACTGGCGGTACCAGTACCCGTGCCCGCGCCTGTGCCGGTGCCCGTGCCCGTTCCAGTGCCTGTACCGGTGCCAGTGCCACCTGTTCCACCTGTTCCGCCGTTGCTGGTATTCGTCACACTGCTCATGTGGACATTGCTGCCGGTGGTGAAGTGGCCGGAGGAGCCGCTGCCGCCGCTGCCCTCGAAACCGGAGCCAAAACCCTGAACGGGACTGAGGGCGCAGCGCGCATCCTCGCCCCGGCTCACGCAGGTGCCAGCACGTGACTCGCGGGGCTCCCGTGACTCCGCCGGCTCCGTCTTGGGAGGATCGGGGTCCACGGGCGCCGTGATCGGCTTGCTGTTAAAGAAACGCAGCAGGTTCTCGTTATAGTTGAGCTGGTTGTAGCTGGGCGGCGTCTCGGTGGAACTCTTACTGTCATAGTAGTCGTGGTGCGGCGAGATCTCGCCCAGCATCACGCTGTCGCGCTCGGACACGGTCAGCTCGTTCTCGTGCGGCAGCTCCAGCTTGAGATCCGCCCGCGACACCTCGTCCATTAGTGTCTCCATGAAGCTGGCCAGGGCCTGGCAGCGACGCGACACCTCCTGCTTGACCGTGTCCGACGGACGTGACACTGTCTCCGCCAGCAGCTTGACGATGTCCTCCTTGATCCGTGTGTTCCGGCCCATCGCCTCCTCGGAGATCTTCAGCTTGCAGGTGGGCGCCGCCTCGAACACGTCGCACTGCTTGGGGCCTGGACAAGGGGTATATAGTTAGTACATTCATTCCAGGCGCACCTCAAGATGGACTCACCCTGAAAGACGCGATGGTGACCCACGACGAACTCCAGCTTGCGGGACCACGGATTCACGAAGCTGGTCCACTCCGTCTCCAGGAGGACGTAGCAGCCGTTCTGGATGAGGAACCGGTACGGCTTGCTGCAGAAGGAGGCGCCGGCGGTCTGACCCTTCTTCATCACCGTCTCGTACGTCTCCTTCATGGCGGCGAGGTCCTCGTGGTGGTAGAAGTCCATGATGCTGCGTCCGATAAGGTCCTGCGGCAGGTAGCCCAAGGCACTGACCGCCGCGCTGTCCACGTGCGAGATGATGCCCGTGGCCGTGTGCTTAATGGCGAACTTGGGGCTCTTCTGGGAGAGCACCTCGTCGGGAACTGTGGATGATGGGAGATGAGATATATTTTACTGAATCCACAATTGATGGAGGACCTCGACTCACCTCGGTAGCTGCTCTTGATGGGCGTGGCGCAGATGACGAGCAGCATGTTGGTGCCGTTGGACACCAGGTAGTTGTCCGGCCGCGCCTCTTCCGGCGCCTCCCTGAAGGTGAGTCCCAGTCGGAAGGGCTCATAGCTGACAGAGCGGCCGATGACACCGAAGCCCCCAGACTTGAGGCCGCGATAGCGACGCAGCATCACGCAGAAGGTGCTCCTGGCATCCTTGGGCATGCTGCCACGCGACTCGGCGATGGGGATGCCGGTGGTTATCTGGCTGGCGAATGTAGCGCGGTCCTTGATGTGCACAAAGTCGATGAAGGATCGGCCCAGCCACATGTCGCGGGGAAAGCCCAGGACGTCCGTGATGCTGGGCGTGGTGTAAAGAACAATGCCGTCGTGCATGGAGATCACACAGCAGAAGCTGTCCTCCTTGACGCGCTCCAAGCGAACCCCGGGCGCTCCGGCCCCGCCGCCACCGCCACCGCCGAGCCCGGCCACGGACTCCAGCTTACCCGGCGCTGATTCCCAGGTCTTTTCCGACTTGCCACCAATGCCACTGTCCACGCAGGACACGCTCACGTGGCAGGGCACCGACGGCGGCAGAGTGGTCACCGAGAGCGGCGAGGGTATGGGAAAGGTTTGAGTGGCTTCTGTCTTGGCCACGCTCGCGCTCTGCTCCGCCTCCTCCGACTCCTCGGTGCCGGACTCCTGCTGCTGCTGTTCCTCCTGCTCGGCATCGGGCCGATTGCAATCCTCGCCATCCTGCAGCTCCTGCAGATTCTGCTGGTCTCCTGTGCCAGTCTCGCCGCCGCTGCTTTGGTTCTGTCGCGGCTCCTCTGTCCTGTCTTCCCTTTCCCTGTCTAGCGTGGTGCTGGGATGAGGATGTGTCTGGGTCTGCACCTGGCCCTGGCCAGTGCCCTTGTTTTTCTTCTTCTTGCGCGACTTGTCCTTGTTGCGCTTGATGATCATGTCGCTGCTGCTGGCCTGGGTCGAGGGCTTGCCGCCATAGCCGCTGCTCCCGGAGGAATGGCTGCCGCTTAGCCGGGACTTGGAGCTGCCACTGTAAGGGGAGAGGCGAGGAGGAGAATCAGGGATGAATTACAAAGATAAATTCTTGACGGAGTATTGCTCTTTTGAAAATTGCCGTCCTGGCAATTCTTCCAAGAGTTGGAGTTGAAGATTATGGGAATTGGATGGACATACCTGCGCTGCGACTGGCTGTTGCTGCAACTGTTCGAGTAGGCCGAATCGGACACCTTGGTGTTGTGTGTCGACTCTGTGGACTCGCCGCCCTCCATTGTGTTTGAGTTCTCCAGTTTTCCAATCTTAAAATGTACCCAGAGAGATATCTGCCAAAGGGAAGATATTAAAAGACATAAAAATAATTTTAAATTTAGAAATTTATCTAAAATATATTTGCAGCTTACTCTACTTATTCTTTCTTAAAATATTAAAATAGTTTCTGCTTTGTTTGCATCTTATTTATTTATTTAAATCCCTCCCTGAATTAATTTTGTCGAGTATTTCACAACTATTGTTTCACTTCGGTCACTGCGAGTGACGAAATAAAGTCACGAAATCTGTTGCCGCATTTCAATTGCGTTGGGCAGAGCTTGTGCCACCTTCTGAATCCATTTACCTCCACTTCACTTTCATTTCGAATTTCTGGCTCAATTTAAAGACAAAAAAGTTGCTTGGTGAATCGATTTTAACAACAAATCGTAACCATTTTGCACCTTAATTAACACCAGATTAGAGGCCTGCGTCAGTGGGGGAGAATAGAGTAAAGCTTCCCTAAGTTGACCAAGGCGCAACTAATGTAACTACCTAATGCACTATTAGGTTAGAAAATAATAAACATGAATTATATTTCCATGCCAATTCTCCATCAAAAGTTTATTATTTTGATTAGAACGGATGCCTTTGTGTGCCACAGCAGTTGTCTTGGACGGATTCTACTGTGTTCTCGGAACTACAGTTCCCGGAAAATGGGGGTGAATGGGTGGGCGCTACGTTGCATTCACGTGCAGCTGCAGGCGCTGTCAGTTGTTGCTCTCTCTCTCCGACGGATGCCGTTATGCAGGCAGCAGGCAGGCACAGATGCAGATACATTTCACAGATACAAAGATACGCCTTCACACTTTTTGCATTATTTATTTATTATTAGCTTTTGACCTTTGCTTAAGTACAATTCTTTAAAAAAATAATTAAAAATTCCCTTAATAAATACGTCTTGGTAATTTCCTGTTCGCATTTTGTAGCACAGTGTACTTGTAGTGTACTGACTTCTGCATAAATTCGCTGACCACGGCGTTTTTTTTGTATTATTTGCCAGGCAAGCATCTCATTTTTCGTACCCAAAATAATTACGTATGCCATAAAATGTCGCAAAGGAGATTATATAACCCCTACAAAAATAACATAAAAAAGGAATACGAAAACAAAACAAATATTAAAAAAATATATTACATAACAGTGAAGGAAGCCCTCGATTTATTTGGAAATCATCATCAACTGATAGTGTAATTAACAGATAATAAAAGTTATATAGAGAGTTCTTAACAAAGTTATTTTATTCAATCGATGAGGATTTCAAATTAATAATAAAAATAATGCAATAAAATTAATAGACTATAAATATATATTCCTCGTATATTTAACATTAATAATTAAAGCAAATAAAATGTAGAATAAATGTAAACAAATATTTGCATAGCTAATTTTCAATATTTCCTTCGCTTCAGATTGCATAAATTTCCCTTTAAGCCAGCTTAAAAAGCAAACTACTTGCAATTAGGCCTCCAAAAACAGGTAACAACCAATCAGTACAAGTACCGTTTGTATAATCGCCTTGGGAAAAAAGAACCCAATTATCCAACGCCATACGTCAGGAAGCCCGACTGAAGGATTGGGCTGCAGGATTACATATGGTCGTGCGTCATGACGGCGGCGCTGTTAGATAATGCAGCGCAGGATTCAGGACACAGGACACAGGACACACAGGAATCTCGCGCAGATGGTGGTTAAAACCGAGTCATATCGTAGACAAAGTCATAACTGCTGCCATTTGTGGTCTATTTGTGGCATCAAATGCAGGGCGAGTGGCAGTTAGTGGATATCGAGGGAGACTTACTTAAATAAGTCGCAGGTGGATTTATTTTTGGGCAAATTTATTATTTAAACAGCATTAAAATGGCGTCAAAAAGACTTGAAAAGGGATAATTATATGATTGTAATTATTTAATATAATGTACTTAATTCAATTAGGTGATTAGGTGGTTTTTATTGATAAATCTTTTCAAAAATATAATTAATGGGCCGTACTAAAAAATGCTGCTAATACTGGCAGTTTTAATTAGACATTTTAATTTTTTGATTATTTTAAATTTTTAAGCAAAGTCAAAGTTTAAGTGTTATGTATATCCCCATTCAAAATAAATTTAAGTTAACAAATTGTCAAGTTATTAGAGAGAATAAAAAAATAATGAAATAAATAAATAAATAATGAAATAAGTAAAGTGTTAACATATAAATTCTGTGAAAGACCCGCGGTACCATGCGTCGTATGAGTAATATTACTGATAACTGCTTGCAAAGGCTTATTGAAAATTGAAAGATTCCAAGCCAAGACTGAACAAAGCTTGTAATATTGTAATTTGAGGTTGTTTTAGGTGAATTTAGGTTAGTTAATTTAGAATGTAAAATTTTATAAATAAATAAATAAAGTCCAAGCTAAGAAAATGTTGCCCCAGGTCAGAGATTAAATCCCATATCGCTTAAGCTCATCACTGAAATCAGCGATTAATTAATTCCCAATGCATTTCATATTCCTTAAAATACACACACACAGGGACCACGCTACGTATGCGTAATATTTGGCCAACAAGCCGTAATTGGTTGTAATTCGGTCGCATAGCTCAGACAATCGGCGAGAATTTAGCAAGGGTCAGGTATGCCGCCGAGCAGAGCTTTTGTTTACGCTGCGATTACTTTGCCGACGTTGCTGTTGTTGTTGTTTTTGCATTTGCAACGTGCACGGCGCGATACTGATGATATTTGTATTTATTTGCCAAGTACAATATGCCCATTCCTATGCCGACAACAACTACTATTCCCGCCCATTGTTGGCGTCTCGCTCTGGCCACCGGCATGGCACTTATTAATAAACACTATATACACTCGTTACGAGCCCCGACATGGGGTTTATGTAAGTTGCAAGGCCCGAGAGTTGTTTTGCTCTTTGCAATATGATAATAGGCGACGCGACGTTCTCGCTCTCTTTCTCCTCTCACTTTATTGCAACAACGTGACAATTGCACTCACTTACTTGCCCTCTCTCGCTGGCCCTCTTGGGGGGTGCTCAAGGGTTCAGGTATGTCCGGGTATCTGTGATACCTGGGACTATAGTTCACTGTAAACCCCCCTCGGTGGTGGGGTAGAGGTATAGGTTAATAGTCACTCTCTGTGGCACCAAAGAAACAAATTCAAAATAATTGTGTGTGTGCCTCTGGAGGTCGCTATTTCGAGACAATGTTCTCGGTTTAGTTTAGTTCGACGAGCGAGCTTCACGACCTTCTTGATGGAAATTCGCACGAATACTGAGTGTGCCAGGCGGGCAGCTCCACAGGTTTTCCCACAAAACAAACTGCAGCCCGCAGCTCGCAGCTCGCATCGTGGACTTCTCGTATTTTCATTCTCATTCACTCGACGCGCTCCCCAGCTTCGTGAACTGGGGTGGAGGGGGCTCGGGGGACCGACCCGAGATTCGTGGCTTATCGCCCACAAGTCGGCTGACATAGTTTATCGTTGGGCTCTGACTTTAACCCTTGGTTTGGATTAAGCGGGCTAAAAGAGGAGCATAATTGGTAGAGAGAAAAATTAAGAGATTAAGATTTTATTATTTTATTATTATTATTAAGCTCTTAGCCAAGTTATACATTTTTTGAATTTTAGAAACTACGAGTAGTGCTAAACAGGCTTCATTCTTACAAACTTGTTTCATTATTCTTTTAATTGAACTTGTAAATGATTGTATATATTATTTTATATATTATTGTACCTATAATATTTACTTTTTATTTAAGTCTTTACTAAAATTATTCCCTTTAGTTACCTCCACCACCTACAAAATCTACTAGTTGATGTTAAAGCTAACCAATGTTACCAATGGCAAACAAACCGACTGACAGTCTAGATCGACTCGGCTGAACAAAGACGAACTTATGTCACATAATAGCCTAGCTAAGAAAATAAGAAAATAAGTCTAGATCGACTCGACTGTTGATGCTGAACAATAATAAACCTATTTCCCATAACAGCCTAGCGAAGAAAATGAAACAGCGAGTAAGACCCCTGCTCACCGGCTTCGGGTTAAGCCCAACCAGGAGAGGCTGCCACCTGTGTGGCCATGGTGAAGGGCGAACGGATGGCGCTGTGTGGCCGCCCTGTGGGTGGTGTCTGGGCGAAATGAAGGAGGGCGGCAGGGGGGTGGCTGCGGCAGCACGTTGACTCTTTGCCTTCGCACGCCGTTCGTGTGCTGGCCGTCCGTGGGTGTGTGTGTGTGTGTGCCAATGGGCCGACTACACTCAGAAAAACGTAATGGTTTTAAAATTATAAAAATACCTATGGATAATATTGTGTCCAGAGCAAGTCAAAAGATAATTTTCAAAACTACAATCCTGGCTGAGAAAATTTCAGACATTATTTTATTTATAAATTTTTTATTTAGATTCGCCATAACCCTGAAAGATAAATATTTGAGTATTTACATTATTACATTGAAAGAAAATGATTTTGCTAAAACCGTATTGACTCAACGACGAGTTCCACGAATAACACGTTACACTTTCCCGGGGGGGTGGTGGCTGTGCCGGTTAAGTCACGCATAGAGCCACGTGAGCGGCGGCTTTTCACTGCCTATACGGCCTTTTGTGGCCGTTCTCTCGTATATTCAGAATTCGCCTTTCCCTGGTCGCATTCTCGCCTAGCCGCATTTCGCATATAGGCAGCGGCGGCATAACGGTATTAGTCACTCGTCAGCTCTCGCTGTAGCTTTTGCTAGGCTCTCTGGGGCTGCTCAGTCTCCGGCTCTCGGTCGTGAGTGGCGCCAAGCTTTCCCGCCTTTGCCGCCTCTAGCCTCCCCCCCCCCACCCCACTCCCCTATTCACCCTCACGAAGTTTTTGAATGGTGGCTCTTGCTCAGATGCGCGAATTCAGTTGCAGATTCGACTGCTTCGATGGATGTGACTGGCGGCACGTACTAAATGCCAATGACACTTCACTTACAGACAGCTGATATTCCGCCCACAGCGCCGCCCAGCTGGTTATCGATTGCGGTAACGGGTCTTTTTAAACGGCGAGTGGCGAGCGAGCACTCTGTGACTCCCAGATGGCGCCACTCCTTGATAATCGTTATTATCAAATTATTTCAACGAATAATAGATACAAATCTATATATACATTTAAGAAAATTCTAAAAAAATTTAATTAAAATTTAAATTCTGCTTCAGAAATTATATTATATTAAAATTGTCAAAATTTGAAACAATGAAAGTTAAAATAAACAGAAATTGAGTATGCAGATTTGTTAACCCTATAAAAACTAGCACAAAAACGCTTTCCGATTGGAATTT
>JAEIII010004715.1:0-15029 GCA_018905755.1 Drosophila ohnishii | reverse complement strand
CCTTCACTGCGTTGCAAACTTCTGACTGAAATTATAATACCCTGCAAGGGTATAATTATTTATTTAACTTCATTCACTACAATCTAAGAAATGTTTTTAAAGTATTCAAGCATTTCCGTGGAATTTCATTATTGCAAAATTAAACTAATAATAAAATATTAAATAAACATAAAATTTCAAATAAAAAGCATGAAAATTCTCCCTAAAATGATATATATTTCAACTAAAATTTAATCAGAGAATATAAATAATATAAAATATTCATTTTAATTACCAAAAAAAAGGAGCCAAAAGCCCGTAATTAATGAGCTGTGTGTATGCACTTTTACAGACCTATTTATTACTTATTCAAAGTGTGAATTAACAGGATTACGAGCACGTTTTTAATGAGATCCATATAGCGAGAAGAAAAATAGGCACCCATTTTCCAACCCACCGAAAGCCAAACAAAACACAAGAATTAATTACTCACTTGCTAAGGCCGAAAATGAACCCGAAACTCGGTTGGGTTGGGGTTTGGGTTCCGTTTCTCCCCCCCTTTCAGTTTTCAATCAGCAATCAGCGGGAATAAAAAGTTGTGAACTTCCCAGCCGCATTCTCATTTCCCCCCCCCTCGAAGCCCTGCGCCCCTTACCCCGGCCAAAATATCCATTTGCGGATTAGGCATACAGTGAGTTGCTTCCTTGCCAGCAATTTATCCTTTATAAACAGCCGCCGGACCTGCTCACACACACACACATATACACATACAGAGAAAAAGGGTTTTCTCGGTCTGCGTGTGAGTGTGTGTAGCATAATTTGAAGTGCACACTTCCGTCGGCCGAAAAATATTGTTTGGCTGCCGAATTCTGGAAAAAAGTCTATTAATAAAAATAAGCAAAAATCAGTGAGCGTCCGAAATTGACCCAACCAAAGACTAGGAGGGGGGAAGTGAAGAGTAAGAAAAGCCAGCGAGCAATTTCCCAGCCAGCAAAGTTCAGCGAATCAAGAGCGCTTTTCTTTCTTTTTCTTTCATTTTTTTTTGTTTTTTTTTTTGCCTGCCCCGAGTGCGTTTACTTAAGCAATCAACTCGACCTCAAACACACACACACACACGCGCTCTAGTCTGTGTGTGTATATATTCTCTTCGTTTTTATTATAACAACTAAAGGAGGCCGCAAAGTTTGTGTGCACACACATAGAAAACATGGGGCGGAAAACCCCTTTTTTTTTGCCATCGAAACGAATTTGGAGCAGAAATCGCAGTGCATTTGCGGGCTGACATCTTCGCCAAGTATGTGCGGATATTTGTTTGCAGACAAATAAAACATTTGCTCTTCGCTCAGCGAAGTTTGTTTAGTTTTTTCAATTCTTTATTTTTGCCCCGGTTTTCAGCTTGGGGAATCTCAGAATCCGGCGAAACATTTACACGCGTGCATAACAAAGGACGTGCAAATTCTCACGTCAACACACATAAACCATTGGCAAACACACACAGAGGCGCACAGGTCGTATGCTTACGCACACTCACGCACTTGCGCGGGCAATGTCAACATGTGTAGCATACTTTTTGGGGCCCTTTCCCAGCATTATTTGCACCTTTCGTCCTTTTGCTTTTGTTGTTATCTGCGGCTCTCTGGCTCCTCTGTCTTCTATATTTTCTTTTACCTTTTCTCCAGACTTGTTTTCCATACTCTCCTGGAACTTCAAAGATTTAAGGGAGAAAAACTATGAGAATAATATTTGAATCGCACTTATAAATATTTTTAAACTAAGATGGTTTTCTACCTTTCTATAGTTTATTTATAATTTTATTAAAATTTCAATCCAGTTTCTGTTATATTTTCTTAGAGTGTACCTCTCCTTTTTGTTGTTATTTAGTGCCTTCGTTGTTGGCTTTTATGCTTGCGCCTGCCTCTCCCTTCTGCTCATCCTTTTTATTTATTTTGTTGGCTTATTTTTGTTGTTGTTGGTTGGTTGGTTGGTTGTCCCTGCGATTTGTATCTGGCTATCTGCGGGATATACTCGCCATCTGAAGTCGTCCTTTGGTGCAGTCATCATCCGCTCCTCTCCGATCCTTCCTTTGCGGTTCCTTTATGATGTGCGCATAAAATATTTGTCATACATTCTTGACAAAAATCTGCCCTGTATTGGATTTGCTTTCGGGTTTGGGTTCCTTTTCTGAGCTGTGTGTGTGTGTGCTTGTGTCCCATTAATGTTTGCCGTATCCTGCAATCCTTTTCGGACGCTGTTTTTCCGGGGCCACGCCCCAGTGTGCATAATCCACGGATTCGGATTCACATAAGCTGGGAGTTTTTGGCCGCGTTTTCCATCTGTCGCAGCCCATCCATCCATCCGCATATATATATATATCTATCTATCCATCGTAGCTATCTGTCTTTGTATCTGGCCTAGCGTCGCATCTCGTCTCGATGTCGCGTTTAACGAACTGTGTCATTTACACTTTTTGACAATAAAGTCGGGGCTCCCTACTGCTGCCAGGACACCCCGCAGGACCCTTTGCCGTGTCAAAGTAAAAATATTTGCCTTCAATTCGCTTGACTGCATGCACGTTCCATCTACAGGCTGCACAGGCTTGGGCTCGGGATCGGGCTCCATCTCTGGGTTCTCCCTTTATGTCCCTCTCTCTTTCTCTTGTTTCTCTCTGTTTCTCTGTGGGTTTGGGTCTCCTTTTCTCCGCTGTTGACTTTTGGTCGGGGACGCTTTGACGTCGATTACGCAAAGCCAATAATGAAATGACTTTGGGGTTTTGATTGGCAAAACATTGCGGGCTATAAATGCGCACACACACACACCCCGCCTGGCCACGCCCCCTTTGCAGAGTGTGTGTGATTGTGTGCGGGTGTGTTTGCGCTAAAATTCACGCTCTATTAATGGCGCTTTGTGTGGCCCCAAAACATCGACACCGCCACCGCCATTGCGCGATTCGCCAGTATAGTCGTTGTCCCTCCATCGGTTCCATCGGCTCGCCATTGTGATTGTGCAGTGTCAACATTTGCCTTTGATTTGCCATTTTAATTAGCCACCAATCAAGTGCCGGCTACAAAGTCCAGTCCAGCCCAGCGACCTGCGACCTGAAGTGAAATCAAATACGGCTATTGGGAAATTTATACACGATTTGTGGCTGAAAGCTGCGGTGTTTACCAAAGCAGGATTCCCATGGATAGGCTGTTGGGACATTGGTAGAGATTGTGAAGTGGTATTATTATTTTATAGAAATTTTCTTTGAAATGTAATGATAATAAAATATATTTCAATATGGGTTTGAGTTTTCATTATTTATTTAGAGAGAGAGAGAGGGAGATTTAAATTCCAATCGAGCTTCAAGTTAAATCCAAAAATCCAAGACAAAATATGGTCTTTAGAAAGTATCAAAATATAAAAAAAAGCAAGCCATCAATTTAAATATATTTTACCTTTATTATTTGTTAATTTTTAACAAAGTGAGACTCGCTTCTTTTTCATAATAAGTAAACACATATAAATTATATTTTTAATTACTAAAATGTATTCTTTGTTATGAAGAGTATGAAGTATTTATTTGCATATATATAAAAATAATGCATTTTATCTCCTTGTTTTTTGTTTTGTAAACTATTCTTATTTTTAAGCTTTTATTTGCAGAGCAATACCCTATCCTTTCGGCCATATATGTACTTTTATGTACCTTTGCCTTGTTTGTTTCTCGTATCCGTTTAAATTGTCCCTTTATTTATGTGTTTCTCACAAGGTGCGTTTACCGTTCGCCCACATTTTTGGCTCCTTTCTCCCAGTAACCTATTTTTTCTCAGCACCTTGAGATTTTGGCTTCAACTCCTGGTATTTGCATCCCTCTCCTCATTCTGTTTTCGACCATAAACAAGCCTTCTTTACAAAGTCTCTGTGAGTCTGGGCCCGCTTAATAAATATATCTCAATCGCCTAAACGCGGCAAACGGCCACGCCCCCCCAAGGACCCCGACCCCTTCCCTACTATTCATATATCTAGATGTGTATAGGGACTATGCATGGCATGCCTGCTCATTGCTGGCAAGCGATCCGATGCCCTGAATGTTTACATAACGCCGTGGCACAAAAGCCGTAAGCCAAAACCAAAAGTCGAATGCCTGAATGGTCGCCGTCCGTCTGTGTCTGTGTCTGTCTCTCTGTCTGTGAGTGCTTGTGTCTGTTTGTGCGAGTGTTGTTGTGTGGTTGTGTGTGTGAGGCATATTTAGTTACCTATATGCGAGCATGATTTGATATCGCATGAATTTTATATAAAAATAAATATAAATATAAACATAAATCGCAATTGGCTTGCACACACAAAAGTCGAACGATTGGCGGGCTCAGCACTTCTAAACCGCGATAAGGGGTACTTAATGGGGTATATTAGGCTTTTTGAAATTTATATGAATATTTTAAGCTTCTTTCGCTGAGTCTCTTTATCACTGTGCTCCTTAGGATCTTGGAATATAAAGTTAGTTTAAGTTTTCTAGACCTATAAAGTATTTATTCAAAATTTAAATACATAACATATATTTTTATAAATATATCACTAAATCTACATTTAAAAAATGTATAAAAATCTATAATTAAACTATTTAAAAACCAATAAATTTCCTAGATTTGTTGTTTTTAACTCGAACTCTTCTAATATTCTAATTTCTCGCTAAGCATTCCCTAACAAGTAGACCTCATAACCAGGTACTGGGTAACCCCCAGTCGATACCCTGTAATATACCATTCAATACCCGTTCCCTTTAGTATTTGTCCGGATTTTATAAATAACATTTATTTGGCTCATTTGGCTGTTTATGGGAAAAGCCATCTCCGAGCTCCTGGGCCAGTCGCTTATCGTAATTACAATCTCATGTAAGCGATTCGCGCGATGCTGTTGCACAACTCTGAGGTCATAAAGTTGGACTACTTTTGGCCAGATATAGATATATGGTTACTATATATATAGATGGTAGAAACGAGGACCCCACAATGCAGCAGGCAACTAAATTAGACGGCATTTGAATGCGGCTCTCGGCCCGAAAGTTTGCTCCGCTTCTACCAATTCTTTTTTTTTTCCTTTTCGGGGTTAGTTGTTGGTCAAACGCTTGGGGAATAATAAATAAGTATGTATGTGTGTGTGAAAAAAGAATATGCATGTTGTCCCGGCCATTTTCATAGTTCATTTGGGCACAGCCTCCCAGTTCGCATAGGTCAGTCAAGCGTGTTCTCTTGTCTGTTTTTTTTTTTTTTTTGGGATGGCCAGTAGTGCTCTTGTCGATGAAGTGTGACGTTTATTAAACTCAATTTAAAAGAATGGCGGCTCATTTATTTTATTACTGATCCCTGTCAAGTGCGGCTAAAGTTACAAGACAGAAAAGGCAAATGTTGATAGTGGCACATTTCCCGGGCCCCGAAATTAGTGGAGGAGAGTGAGCGAGCCTTTAGCCCGAAGCCCATGTGTGTGTTTGTGTGTTTGTGTGTGCCCCGACCATGTGGGCACCGGGTATATTTGTGCGCTTGTTCGGGGCATAACAACCATTTGTTATTGATATTGACAGCTGCAAATAAATGAGCAATTTGCCGGGGGCCATTTTCTTTGCCTGCCTGCCAGCTCGCCTGCCTGTGCTAAATTTAGCATTCTTCAAGCTGAAATTTTATGCCCACTACGATTCGAGTGCGCGGGGTATTTTGTATTTGTGAAGAAGGTGCCCATAAACAGTAAATATTTTGCTACCGAAAATTTATAGCCGCGATTGTTCTTCAAAAGGGGGCGTTCCGGAAAGTATAATAAATTGTATAGAAAAATATTGCAGGCATCAACAATTCAGCCGGGGAAATGTTTCATCAAACGGGAATGTGGCAATAAATTCAATTTAAATATGCTTTTTATACTAAAACTATATACAAAATTTAATAACTTTTATTGATTTTTAGGATGAAATTTCTAAGAGCTCTTCCTTCATTTTGTTGTTTAATAAAATATACTAAATATTTAGGAGCTTCAGGCGTACTCTAAATATTTTTAAATATTTTTGAATAAATTAATTCTGGCAGAGGAACACTCTTTCAAATATTTAAAGTCAAAATATTGGAGTAAATAATTTTTTTTAGATGCTTTTTAGACATTTTACATTACTTAAACTAATATTTTCATAACTAATAAAGTTGCTTCTCAAAGATATATATTTTTTAAATAAAAAATATTCAACACTCCTGTAATTATTAAGCCCCATTGACCCCCTTAAATGGTTTAAACTCTTGTCCAAAAGCCAGTACAACTGGTTATCCTTTCGAATTACCAATTCCTCAGTGGAGCAGTCAACACTTTTTGTGGCTGGCCCTGTTTTTCTCTTCAATTCCCGCCCATCATCTCGAATTGTCAAAAAGGTCCTGTGAGGGAAACAAAATATACAAAAAAAAAACCTGTGAGAGAGGTGAAGAGGGACATAACGCTCTCAGTTTTTGCTTTTTTCGGCCCGGCGAGGTTCGAGGAGACACAACACTTTTTCAGGCTTAAGCTCGTTGCGCTGCAAAGTATGCAACACTTTTTGCACTTCGCCAGTCGCGCATTTTGATAGATGAGTCCTGGCGGCCATTATGCAACATACATGCACACATGTACCCTCGTTTATCTGTCTGTGTGCGTGTGTCTGTCTGTCTGTGTTGGTGCGGTTCTTTTGGCATAACTCACATTGCTCACAGCTTACTTATTTACCCAAAAATGTAAAAAATGGTGCAATAACAACAGGCGGGCGAGCAAGCCAGCAAAACAAGCAACGACGGCGACGACGACGACGACGACGACGACGACGACGGCGACTTGCAATAGCAACAACAAATGGTAAAAATACCCTAAAATAACAACAATAACAATAACAACTGTGCCAGTGACAGCAGCAGCCAGCGTGTGTGTAACAATTTCTCAAACAGTGCCACACATAAGTCTGTCTACCAGCTGCTATAATGTGTTTCCTGTTTGTGCTCAACGCTCACACACCACCGGATATGAGGCATCCATCGGAAATGTGTTTCAATGGGTGTTTTCTGGCCCCCCAAATCCCCTTTCCGCACCTTTCTTCCTGTTCTGTTATGCATTTTTTTCACTTCTTCGGAAGGAAAGCTTGCAACTCTGGCCACTCGCACACACACATACGCAGGGGGGTCCTTGACTCGCACGGGCTGCGGGTCGCAGTAGTCGCTGTCCTCTTATCTTTGCGGGCGACCAAGAAATATATGACCAGGCACCCTCGGTGTGCGTTAGAAAAAACTAAAGGCACAGGGAAAAAAATATATAGTTAAAAAAATAAATTCCTTAAAAAGGTATAAAATGTAGTTTTTGAGGAAGCTAGAATACCTTTTTTTAATCGATAAATTAAGGATAATCAAGCCTGAATTTATAGGTGAATTTATGCCTGAATTCCAAAGATATTTATAAATTATATGAAAATTTAGATCTGAATTTATCCGATAACTCATTCTTGAATTCTTGGGAAAATAGGGCTTGACTTAAAAGGTAAACTGAGGCTTGAATTTAATATAAAATAAGGCCTGAATTCATAGAAAAATATGGCCTCAGTTTGTTAGTAAATTCATACCTGAATATGTCACCTCTTTAGATATGTTTAGTTAAGAAAACTAAAGATTTTAAATAGCCAGCGATTTTATTTTCTTCTTTCGGAAGGTTTAAAATTTTCCAGTAATTTCTTCTCAGTGCAAACCAGCGTAAAATGCGGACTAAAAAACACAGATGAAGGGGTAGACTTTAGGTGAAGGCGGTGCCAGCGAAAGCGGCGTCAACTATCCAGTGTTTATACTGCTTTTGCTTTTTTGCCCCCCTTTAATTTTTGCAGCTAGCATATTGCCAGCATCCTGCTTCCTGCAAGGCATCCTTAAGCCCCATCCCCTACCATCACTCTGTGCATCCTGGCATTGTCATTGGCAGGCCCCCCTATGGGGGCACCCCCGTTGCTGCCTCCACTTGCTGGCAAAATTGAAAAATACGCGCGATAAAATGCTTGACATGCCACGTAATGCGTTGCAAATATATTGCCAAAGTTTTTTCTCCTTTTTTTTTTGCCATTCGCCGCTGTTGTTTGTTATTTGTTATTGTGACTGCAGCGGACAGAAAACGAGGGAGGGCAAGAGAGAGGCGGGGGGCTCGGGCCAGAAGTTTTTAACTCGGCCCCGTTATTATTCATTATTGAACTGCCAGTTTGTCCTGACACACGCCAAACGCCATGAGAACGCGACCAAATGGCCGACTGGCCAACGGGCCAACCAATCGGCGAACTGGCAAAAACCAAAGCCGAACTGAACTCAACTCAACTGAACTGAAAATGCGATTGCCAGCCACTACCACTGTCCGTGCGTTCCCCCTCATTGCATTGATTTTTTTAGGTTGGTTTAATTTTTGAAAGCGCAAGGCTAAAACTAATTTCAAATTATTTTGGCATTGAACACTGAATGGTCAGTGGGGGGCGGGAGGGTTCGATCGGAATTGGGTTGCGGGTGGTGGCCATTAAGTGGTCACAAAACTTTGTCCGTTGACATCCAATTTTTGGCCTTAATGGCAGCCAAACTAACAAAGCAGTTAATAATGCAGCCAACGGGAAGTGAAACAGTGCACAAAAGTGGTTCACTCCGTGTGGCATTTATTACACTAAGCAGGGGGATTTTTTGGAGTGATAAATACTCTTAAATTATAAAATTAACAGGGAATGTGTATAAAATTATTCTACAAAATTATTTTATATTCTTTAAAATATATAAAAAATGTAATTGTGCTGTTTTTAAAAATCTAGGGAATGATTTACCAGTAACTAAAATAATCCATTATAAATATTTTCAAACTACATATTTAATTAAAGAAATAAACCATTTTTAACTTCACTGCAAGCTTATATGGTTTTGCTCCGATTTTCCCAGAGCAAGGAGCTTTTCCAGCCAAGTGTCCTTGACTGATTTAGAGATCTTATCGAACCGCCAGCTTGGCCCCATATGCTGCGTCTCCTGCTGCAGTCTCGCTGAAAAAAAGGCCCATAAATATGCGGCTGCCAGTGGAGAAAGCATCGCATTTCTCCTTTTCCCCATTTCAGCTTTCTTCGAATCCTTCTTGGCTCCACAGCCTCAGTGTGTGTGTGTGTGAGTCCTTTGGTTTTCGCTTTTCGCTCGCCTTTATCGCCTTTTGGCGCTGTACTACTGCCTTTGACGTCACCTTAATTAATGGGTTAATGCGACGTCGACGGCGACAGCGTTTGGTAATTAAGCGACTTTGTCGCTGGCCCCTTTCTGTGCCAAATGAATTATGTGTCGCTGCTCCCAATTCCCAGCACTCTGCGGTCCGCAGAACTAAAACAGTAATTTGGCATTGATTTAATATTTTATTTTAATTAAAATTTCGCACATTGCACGGCTCGCCGTGGAGCTGCTGAGCGGCTGAGCGGAGACAAAACGTGACTCTGGCGGCATTATCATGCTAAAATGTCATAAATTAATTGTACTGCAATTTGCCAGTGTGCCCATAGACACCAGTCTCTTCTCATTTCATAAAAACACTGGAAAAATTGTGTATTTTTAACTACAAAAATATTTAAGGAAGCTTTTAAGGGCTTATATTAATATTAAAAGTATCATATCTTGTTCAAAATCCTTATTAGATATGACTTTTATAATATTAAAAAATGAAAATTGATTAAAATTAAAATTAAAGAAATTGATTCAGACTTTATTTTAAGCATAAGTTGTTCAAAATGTATTTTAAATATTTCTCTAAGATGTATTTATAAATTATATACATATTTATGAAATCTGGATTCCTTTTCTGTTCAAATTTATAAATTTAAATTCCAAAAAACTTTCAATTCTATTCCTTTTTTTTCTAGAAGATCCACCCTTTTTCTCTCTGTATATAAGGCAATAAGTTTAGCATGGGCCAGCGCTGCGTATACGTAATATTCTAGCGCCTTGATGACAAGCCGCGATAGGAAGGCATAAAGGAGGAAACGGGACAGCTGGGGGCTCTGGCGGTACGCAGGACAATGGGTACTGCTGCATTCGCCTCTTCATTTACGTAATGTAAGCAATTTGTGAAAATTGCTGGCAATTTCGCAGATTAAACTGGACCCAAAGTGCAATTGGGCGCAAATTTGCAACCTCTGTTTGAGCCGGGCAAACTTTTGCGGCTCTTCAAAAAAGGAGTAGATTAAGATAATGAAGCTGCAGCTTAGAGAGGGGGCAACCAGGGGCAGGGCACTGCTCAGGAGCTCCTTGATTTCCCAGCGAGAGCCCGAGGTTCAAGAGTGCGGATGAGTTGACTGCAGCAGTGGCAGCCACTCCATCACTTGCAAATTAAAATTAAGATGAGTTATGGGGCCCAAGGCAAAGAGTGTGTCGGCTCCCAAGGCGTCGATGAGAAATTCAAGCTTAATGCCGGCTCCATAAATCAGTATCCGTCGCCTCGGTTCCGATGATCAATGACTGGCGATTGAGGGAGATTGAAGGCACGTATCGAGGGCGAGTAGTAGGGATGAGGGGCTGGGGACAAGGACGAGGTCTCTCTCTGCACCCTTTCATTTGAGTGGGGCAACAAAGTGTCGAGCCAACAACAGCTTCATCATGAGAGTGTGTGTTCCGGAATGAAAGTGGGCGGGGGACTGGAGAGGTGGATAAGGTGTCAGAGTCTGGCATTTATGGCATAGCAAAAATATAACAAATAATGTGCAAAAGTGATAAAAGATTAGCCAACATTGTGACTTCAAGTTGACTTTCAATTTGATTACTTTTAGTACAGAATTTAAATAGATTATGAGTTAGAAATTATTAAGTTAACAATGGTAATTTTTGTTTAAAAAATGCTTTTTGATGGACTAAAAAGTTACCTAAAAAAGGGAAATTAAACTTTTAAAAATATTTACTTGCAAATATTATATGAAATCTGGGTTTAATTACCACAATAAGTATTATTTTATAACCCAGGATTACTAAAGTATTATTTATTTAACAACACTTCAAAGTGCTAAATCCCCTTACAAACTCTGAATATATTTTTATTCCGCACCAATTTAAACAATGCTCCATAAATCAGAGTTCGTTTCACTAACAAAAAAGGCAGCCACCAATCCAATTTTAATTCGAGAGTGCACCGCGAAGGGGATCACCAGGCAATCCCCCGTTAAGGCTTTAAGTGCGAACATTGATTGGTAAGACACTAATCCGTTTTTGGCAAGTGCCCGGGTCCCCGACTTGGCAACGTCCGAAAGCAAAAAGTGCAATAAAAGCGGGTAGTTTTAAGCCCCTTTTCCCACCCCCTTTCGGCTTCTTAAATGGGGCCGCCCATTTGAGCCAGCATTGCACACTATTAGTTGCAGCTGCCAGAAGTGATGAATGTGTGAAATGTAAACTTTGTTACCCAGGAATAACAGCGCCAAAAGCTCAGAGCCAAAATGGATGGAGCCAGTTTCTGGCGGAGATTCGGGGGTGGGGTAGCAGGCAACAAAAACAAAAAGGGGGGTAAAAAGAGTAGAAGAAAATTGGTGGATGTGAATCGAAACCAAAGCGACAGACGCCTGTCGAAAATTGCAATTCTCCTTTCTTCGGCGGGTTCTTTCATTCGAGTTTCCCTTTTTTTTCGCTTGAGTTTTTCCTTCTTTTTTTTTTTGTTCTGCGGCCGCAGTAACGAAAATCCAATTAAAGCCCCTGTCGCTGCGAGGGCGTGGCCGTGAGCGGGGCAGCGGTAGGGGAATCAGGAGCCACCAGGACTCAGGATTCAGGACTCAACCCTGATTGAATGTCAGAGACGCGCTGCGATGCGCGATGTATGTGTAATAAAGCGGAGATTGTTTAGCTTACCCGAGCGGAAAGATGGAAAAGTCTTCGAGCTGAAATATCCTTTTGTCCAAAAATTCTCATATTGCATATTCCTACGCTTTCGAGCTTGAACTTGTTACTGGAAAAAGGCGCATATATAGGGATAAATGTTAGGAAATTATTGGTTGTTTTTCACAATTTCTCTAAAGAGGATTATCTTTTAAAGACTTATCAGAATTTTAAATTTAAAATAAACATAATTCTGGGAAATGGATAAATCATCTCTTTTTGTTTGATTCTTAATTTCTAAAAAAATCATCACATATACAATTTAATCCCTTGACTTTTCCACTGCATTAAAACCATTTAAGTTCCAACTGACTCTGGCGCTTTGCAGGTCGAGTTAGTTGCTTTAATATGTTCGCGACTCATTAACTTTTTCATTAAAAATTAATTAAAGTCGCCAGTTAATTAGGTCTAAGCGTATTTATCATTTCCCGCCCGAGTTCCACATTCCGCGGCCTGACAGCCCGACAGGCACCGAAAACGAACCGAAAACTTTTGCCTTCCCTCGCTGAGCCTCCCGACCCCCGTCCGACCCCCTCCAGTTGTAAAGTGTCATTAGTCTGGCATAAATTAGTTTGCCAAAGCAAGAGCATGGAAAGCGATGGAAAGCGGCGGAAAGTGGGGTAAGCTGAACATTTTTGTGGCCTCACTTTGAGCCCTTTGGCATGTGATTATTGATGAACGATCCAAAGGGGGGTTCCGGATCGGCGAAGGATCTTAAAGTGGCTTGGCTGCAGCACAAAGCTGTTGTACTTCGCTTTGAAGTCCTGGCAAACAATGGCCAAGTCAAGTTGGTAAGACGCTTATGCGGCAACAAAAGCTGGGCTAATATTGTAATAATAAACAATGGGCCAAAGTGGCTTAATCGCAGCTGCTGATTATGTTGCCAAAGCCAAGGAGGTGCTTGCAGCAGCTTATTATTAGCCAGGGCCTGGACCTGGACCTGGGCGACGCTGCATTGTCAGCCAGGTGAGAGTCATTGTCCTTGTTCCTTTCCAGGATCCTGGTGACATGGAACCTCTCTCTCTCTCCCTCTCTGCCCTACCTCCCCCTTATCACTCATGGCAGCAAGTTTGCCAGCGCTTAATGGGGCGCTGAAGCCGGGGCTTAAACGCTCATTAGACGGACTGGCATTAAATTAATTGGAAGCTGCAAAACTATGCACAAAACAGCACGGACAGCCAGCCATCCCTAGCTGAAGGCTGAAAGGGGAGCTCTGTGAAAGGCGAAAACTTTACAAAAGGCCAAAAGTTTGATGGCAACTTTTGTAGAGCCAAAGCACTCGACTTGCATTCATTGCTAATTTGGCTTTAATTGCATAAATGTTGCGCTTTTTGTACACGAAAAAAGTGCCGGCACAGAGCACAGAGAGGGCGATGCCAGGGGAGCTGCCCATAAATTCTGTTTGCATAAAATAAACGAAAAATGCAAAATAGGAAGGGAGATCGAGAGACTGTGGAATACCTATTAATGTGATATGTAACTAGGGTATATTTTGTGGCTATCATTAAAAATATTTTCAGCTTTAGAAAATACTTAAGAGGTCGTTAAAATGTTTGTATTTCTATTTTTTAAATTTTGTAAAATAAATTACATGTATAATTTATATATAAAGAAATATGCTAAAGAGGCTTATTAGTGCTGCTATAGTCTTCTCTTTACAAGAACTTTTACCTTTTTTAAAAAGTGTCTAAATTTACTACATTGCTAGTCCGTATAGTTCCCTCATCCAACAATATTTCCAACTATCTTTCCTAGGTAAAAAAAAAACAAGAAAAATCCCATATAAAAGAAACCCAATTTCCCTTCGTTTTGACACATTTCATTTCCACAAACACAATATACCTTTGTGCTCTAATGATCACCCTGTACAAAAACTAGGCAAGCATTTCCTCTCCTACTTTTTGCGTATCTCTGGCAGGCAGAGAAATTTTTGTGAAATTGTTCGGCGAGTGCACTTGAAATTGAAATTGTTGTAGAGCTAGGTGGGCGGGTGGTCAGCAAGATAGCTGCCAACTAACAAGTTCGCCTTCGTCCTTATCAGAGGGCTCTCTGATGGGCACCTGAATGGCCAAATGGCCGAATGGCCGAGTGAGTGACTGACTGACAAACTGACTGATTGACAGACTGCGCTGAAGCGTTGCACAAATATTTGAAAAAGCGCAAAAATTTGCTACTTAAATACGAGCAAAGTTTTCTATTTTTTTTTTTTATTTTGAGTTTTTGTCGGGCAGAGAGATCTGAAAACTAAATTTAATGAATGCTGCTGGCAAACAGAGTTTTCCCTGGGGTCCTCCGCCCTTCATATATTTTATGAATTGCAAACTTCACAAAGCCAAAAGCCCTTTTCAGACAAATATTATATTCATATGTGCAAGACTTTTTATTTTCCCCCAAAAAACTCACTCTCCCTCTCCCTTAACATTTCTGTCTGCCTTTTTGGGTAAAACAATAAAAACTTTTGCTGCTGCATTAGGCTGCATTTTAAGTGAGCTCATGTGGGGGCTTTGGAAAATATATGTACCTTTTTGTATATACAAAGTCTGGAGTCTGGCCTGGGAGAAAAACTTATTGACAAAACTGTCATTAGCTTGTCCAACTGGGAAAGTTTCAACGAAAAGGGATTTAAAGTTAAGCGACCAAACGCAAAAGTGTATTCAAATATGCAGCCAGCAGCCAACGGCAGGGGAAACAACAATAAAAACGACTCCGAAACAGGTGTACATGAAACGACATCATTGTCTCTGGCCCCGCCCACATTTTAGCCTGCCCCTCACCCCGCTTTAAGCCCACCTCGTAACTGCGTTTTTGGCTCACGAAAAATGTTTGCCCAGGAGGAGGGAGAAAACGGGGGCGAAGAGGAAAATTTATAATGCGATAAAACTTTAATAAAGGCAGCAAGTACAGCCCAGCATCTTCCCCCCGTTCACCTCCTGAGTTCCTTCTCTATATTTTCTTCTTCTTTTTTGGGTGTATATATATATGTATGGGTGTGTGTGTGGGCGTGGCATAAAGTAGTTATGAATACAACAACAGTTAGACAGCTGGCAAAAGGAGCCAGGCACGAACGCACTCAAAATTGTATGTAATTGTGCAAGAGTGTAGCAGGAGGAGGGTGCGTGGCAAGGAGAGTGCAAGAGGGGCACTGAAAAAAATTAGATATATATATTCAAGAGA
>JAEIII010004706.1:0-10507 GCA_018905755.1 Drosophila ohnishii | reverse complement strand
TTTTATTTTTTATATTTTAATATTAGACATCTTTTTTAAGGGTTTTAAAACCCATAGTCATGCTAAGATGTTGGAATACTCACAAATAAGATTAATTTTGTGAATTTCCAGTGAATTTTAAGTGATTTTCAAGTCAATTTCAAGTGGATTTAATGCCAAAAAATATAACTAAATTTCAAGCAAATTGGAAATTAATTTTAAATGAATTTTAAGAGAATTTTAAGTACATTTCTTATTAATTTCTAGAGAATTTTAAGTAATTTTCAAGTGAATTTTAAGTACATTTCTAGTGATTTCTCCATGAAAATATTTGGAAATATATCTTTGATTTTAGCATTCGTAATTGCATTCTTTGATTTTAAATATAAACATTTATTTATAATATTATTTTATAATAGGCCCCAACTAATATACCTTCTTTCTACCTCTTGCATGGCATATAAAGAAAGAAGAAAAAGATAGATAGTCGGCGCTCGATAGATAGGCAACTTAGACAGCTAGACAGAGACAGAGACAAGCCTCGACGGCCTGGGTGCCGGTTTCAAGGGGGTTACTGGGGTGCAGGCAATGAGCGTATAAAACAAATTGCATATCGCTGCAGAGGCCTCGCTCTCAGTAACAGAGCAGCAAAAACAAAAACAAAAAAACCTGCAATAAAATAAATGAAAATGCGCTTGGAAAAAGCATTTCAAGTGTGCTTTTTCTGGCTCCAAGGGAGGGACCGACGGAAAATCAGGCAGGGTAGAGGCGACGCATTAAAGCACGGCCAGACTGAAAAGTCCGACTCCAAACCCAGACAGAGACACAGACGGTTGTCTATTTAAACAGTCTGCAGGTGGTGGGTGGCCCGAAAGGGGGAAGGAAGGCCTTGCGATTGCATCCGCAGAGCGGAGAGATGGATAGTCCGAGGCCAGAATCGTCCGAAAAGCCATCGAGGCATGCAATTGTTTTAGGCCTTAAATAACTGTATTTTCCGTTCTGTTCAGTTCCGTTCCCCCTGGCCATTTTCGGTCGTTTGGCGCTAAGTGGTGGGAGGTCCCTCCCTATGTACCCTAATCGTTGGTGCCCACAGGGAAACCGTATGTACACAGGAAAAAATAACAGTGATCGTTTTTGTAATGGTTTTGAAATAGAAGAAGCTCAGTTTTTTCTTTGCATTATTTTAGGCAGATTTTTTAAGGATTTTAAAACCCTGATTGATAAAATAAAGTTAATTTTACAAATTAATATTTTTATTTAAGAAAACTATCTTTAAGGTATAGGTTTTGGGCTTGATGAAAAACTGTTCAAACTTTTATAAAAAATAAAAATAATAACATTCTGAAATCTGTTTTAAAATAACTAAGCTAGCTTTTCGTCTTTCTCTTCAATTTTTCTTGAAATATATATTTATATGTATTTTCTTCAGTGTATACACCAAAATTGAGAGGCAAACACTTTTGCAAAACTGCGCGCATGCAAAATGTTATGGCATGTAATTGATGTCATTGTATCAGCATGGAATGCATCGAAGACATGGCATATGGATATATAGATACGGACATTGATCGTGCCCGTGATTTATGGTTCGTTAACTTTCTCCCTCTGCCCGAAAACTTGCCGCCCAAATGCCCACAAAGCGAAAATAAAAAGGCATAATAAACATTTACCATGTGGGATAAGGTGACAATGGAATAAGTGGCTTGATGTTCGCTTGGATGCATGGCGATTATAACGGAAATTGATGGGGGTTATTATGGTCATAATTATGTTGGACAAAAGCGAGATCAGGGGTTGTGTTGGTTGGTGGTTTATAAATGCATTAAATTCGTTATAGAATGTGTAGGGAAGTGAGTGTAGGTGGGCGGTATTTAAAGGAGTAATAAGCCTTGTAAAAGAGAAACACAAAAAAGTCCTGAAAATGGCTGTTAAATTTGTGAATTTAAGGACAGAAATTTTAATGCGACGGTCTACAAGAGTAGCGTGCTAAATATATAATTTAAATATGCCATAAATGTACTTAAAATGCCATCCTAACAAATATTTTTCCTAAATGGCGTGATAGCTTTGTAAAAAGCTGTCGAAATGATTGTTTGGTCGACTTACAGTCCCTGACACCCCAATTATCAGCTAATAATCCATATCACTTTATATTTTCAAGGCTATCAAATTATACTTCTGTGCTTTAAGTACATTTATTAAATATTTTCCAAGCTGAATCGATTTCCACCCACCTTCCTGGCATTGCTGCAAAAACGTCCCCAATTATAAATGTCATACATCAAACTTTAGCTCAGATTCAATTCAGACAAATGGCAAACTTCGGTTTCAAATGCGAAATGGATCCAAATGAATCACACTTTTGGAATGTGAAATCAATTAAATGGAAATCAGCTGGAAAATAAAGTAAAGAAAAGGAAAGACAGATAGGAGAGAACAGCGATAAAATACCAGACAATGACAAAGCGGGCGGGAGATGCGGACAAAGAAGAGTCCGTGAGCAGGTGCATTGACTGTCAAGCTCTAAACGCATTTTCCCCCTCCTTTGGGCCAAGTCAGCTTGGCGTTAACTGGCTTTGGCTTTGGCGTTGGCTTAGCCATTCCATTCAGAGAACGAGGCGAGGCTAAGCGGATGCATTAGACGATGTTGGACAACGGCAAACGGAACAACGCCAAAGAAAAGCGCAGGGGAAAAAAAAACTCTGTGCAGAAAAGTGAAAATTCAGAGGGGTGAAGAAAAAGAAAAACTGGTTGCAAGTTGGAGGGGAAAAGCGCGCGAGAGGCAGAACCTCTTCCAATGACGCGAAGCAAAGACGTTTCTAACGGTTCAACAACATTGAAGCTGGGTCTTGAACTGAGAAATGCACTGAAAAAAATAATACCTCTGATTTGTATATTCAGTAAAAATGAAAAACCGATTTTGACATTGCTTATGGTTATTATTAGCGAATTTGTTAGCTTTGTTTTGTATAGACTTAGATATTTGGGAATTCATTAGAAAGGCAGACATTGCTAGATCTATTCGGCTGGGGATGAAGATGAAGAATGTTATAGAATCCACCGTGATATATAATTTATTAATTGGTTTTGTATAATATAAGGTTTCTTATAACCTTGATATATAATTTAAAGAACCAATATTAATTCAAATTTTCATATATGCAGTGTAGGAATTTGCTATCTATTGCTCTTCTCCATTCTATATATCCATCTCTGTCTGTTCGTCTTCGTCTCTGTCTTGTTCTTCTTTCCTTGTCACTCGGTTTCTTCACTTTTGCTGGAAGATGTTCTCTTTTGGCCTCTGCCTTCGAAACCCGCCGCAAAACAAGATTCTCTAACAATGGCCATTAGCAATCTGCAGACTGTTGCAGATGTCGCTGCAACTGCAACAAACATTGTTGCTATATCCATGGCTATATAGTTATATAGACAGTCGGTCCATTGGACCGAATAGGCGACAAAAACTATCGCAATTTCAGACGTCTAACGTTTGGCTTTGTCGATGTCGTTGTGGCACCACGGGGCGTATGAGTGTGCTTATTAGTGGGGAAGTAGATAGGGACAGTAAATATGGAATAGGTAGTATATATTATAAAGTAAACTTTAACAAAACCAATTTATCCTTTACTCAACCGATATTGCAACAAAAAAACTATTTATTTTATAAAAACATTTGATACATTTAAAAATAAAATGAAATAAAATAAACACCTACTGAAAACCCTTAAAATAAACCTTTGACCATTTACACTTGTGTGTAGACATTTTAAAGATAACAACTTCCGCTTTTCTGCGTTCATTTTGTCTCGGAAAATTGGAAAATATTTTTGCGGTTGTATTGCCTTTGTCAACTCATCAGCAGTAGCTTTGTCTGGACATTGCCATTGCCCTAAGACTGAACTAACTTACAGCAGCATTCGTTAGGCAAAAATTTTCCCCAACTTCAGTTAGTTAACAATTTTCACTCCTCCCCCTTCCCCCCGACTTCCACGAATTCCCGCTGTTCCAATTTTACACAGAGAAGTGGTTTTTGTACAATTTTCAACATGTAATTTATTTTAATTAACCAACTCGACAAAGACAAACAGCGAAGAAGATGAAGTCGAGTCGAAGTGGGAAGTAGAGGAGTCATCAAGGAGGGCTAGGAAATGAAATTTCATTTATTCATAATTCAATTAAAAATTTAGCAAACATTAAATTAACAACTTGATTAGCGCAATTCACGAGATATTTAATGGGATTAGGCAGCCAGAATTTAATTTTAGCCAGAACGCTTTCTCCACGTACAGTAATTGCCATCAAAATAGAAGCACCCACCAAGGCAGCAGCAGCAAGTGATAAAAAAAGGGGAGAGAGAAAGGAAAGCAGCAAGCAGCTAGCAGCAGCGACAGACAAATTATGAAGCTGGCAATAAACTTCCGCTCAAAATTAGCGCAACTTCCTGGCAAGCCCCGAAAAGAGTCTCCCCCTTGTTCCTTGCCTTCTCCCCTGCCATGTGCCACGCCCACAGCGCCCCCGCCAAAAAGACGCTGATATGCCAAGGCAGAGGGGAGTAGGGAAGAGCAGAGCAGAGCAGAGTAGGCGATGGCGATGGCAATGACGCTGACAGCGGTGATAATGATGATGGGAAATATAAAGGGGGGATGGCATTAGCAGAGGGGGGTTTGGGGTTTGTGGGTGGCATTAGATGGGGCATGGTGTTCGTGTTGGCGTTGGCACATCCTCATCAAACTGTTGCAGTGATACTGCAGTCGGCTAATCGGCAAAAGTTTCATAATGATATAGAAAATCAGTCGGAATATAAATTAATTTGAAACACAAATTACAATAAAATTGTAATAAATATTGTTATATTTTATGTAATTATTAATTTTATATATAATTTATTTTTTAAAATAAGAAAATATGGACTTGGGCATTGAGCCTGTCTATTGGGTAGAATTCTTTCAAGTGCTTATAATTCCCAACTGGAAAATACAAGGACATATTGTCGATTTACAAATAAAAATTAAAAATTAAAATTACAGCCATATTAATATTTTTAATTGACAAACTGACTTGATTCTTATTCTAATTCTTCTGATAACAAAATGTAGCCCTTAAAAGTATATTATAATTCTTATAATTCTTATGCTTATAATTCTCAACTTAAACTCAACTCATTTTACAAAATATTGAGAAAATTTGTAAAGCTTAAATAAATATATATATTCCAATGGCTAATCTTAATCTCCTCCTCAAGAGGTGGCCAATTTAATTGAGAACACATATTTGATAACACACTAAAAATAATTAATTACCTTTTTAAATTATTTTTGTTGTTTGAGTTTTTATTCGCTGAATTTGGTCTTAACTTCTTGTTTATGTTTTAGCTCCTTTTCTGTTGTTGGGGAGTGGCTCCAAAAATAAGTTTTCTTTCCTTTTATTATTTTTTTGTAATTTCAAAAAAGGTGGCAAGCCTGGCAGACAAGCTCACACTCGCACAATCGCACACAAAAACACAGCCGAAGCGCACGCACGCACCCACAAAAGGAAGCTTTAAAAATGCTTTATATTTATATATTTTTGTATGTTTAAACAACAATTTGGACTTATTTGGATGCAATTAAACTATATCGGAAATATTTATGCGTTAAGGGATGCCGGAAAAGGGAAAGAAAACAGAGCAAACAGCCAACAGCAACGCAAGTGCAAACAAATGTGGCGGCTGAAAAAATCGATAAATTTGTCGGAGACGCCGACGCTGGCAGAGCAGCAGGGGCGTCGTCGAGGGGGTTGTTTTGGGTGAAAAGTGGGAGGAGTGATGGGGATGAGGGGGTTAAAGCCAGACATGCCGGTTGCCATTCATTATTACAGTTGCTGCTGCTGCTGCTGATGTTGCATTGAAATCAAAGTTCAAAGTTGCCAAAGTTCAATTCACTTTTTACCTGCGCTGGCAGATATATATGTATAAATATATATTTTTAAACAAATTGTTATGAGTTTCACACTGGCAAAAGTTTGTCAACTTTTTTTAAGCGCGCGCCCGTTGCTGTTTGTTGTTTATTTATTATTTTTTATGATGGATGTTTGCTGCTTTCTGCCGTGTCTCGCTTTTTTGTTGGGGTTTTCTCCAGTTTGGATTCGTGTTTTCGTCTCGTCGGCCCGAGCAACGAAGTTCAACTAATTGCCGAACGTGCTGGGGCTCTAGACTCTCAATCCGAATCCGAATCTGAATCTGAAGTCGAGTCTCTGCCGCCGTTAGCGTCGCAGCTACTCTCTCGGCGGCGTCGCTGTCGCTGCGGGCGTTGCATGTGAGTCGGTCGGGACTTTGGCTAGCTTTTATATAATACCCCGCAACTCCTATTGATTCAGGGTATAATGGGGTTTTCATAATGTTTGCAACACTTCAATATCATTGGTGAAATTATATCATAATTTTGAGAAAGAGAATTGAGGATTTTGATCCAGAAAATCGGATTAACTTAGCTAATATTAAAAGAATTCCTTAAAGAATTATTTTTTAGTAAATTATAACTATTAACCGTAAGTCTGGTGAAATTCTTCATAATTTCCCAGTTGCATAGATCGAAAGAGCAACATAAAGTCATTATTTGGACGGTGTGGGTTTGAAAACAATAAGTATTCTGTTAAAAAATATGCTATAGTTTTTTTTAAGGACTCTGTAAAAATATATTACTGATAAAGTCCCATTTAAGAAAATTTTACTTTTTGCCCCTTCAATAAGATATTTTAAGAACACAGAGATTGAAAGAACTATCTCTCATGCTTGAACTTTATTCATTTTCGGTCATGAAAGACATTATTTAAAAGAAACAATCCTAATGTAAGCTAGTTTTTAAATGAATATTATTACCTAGGTATTTTATAGTCGTTCCCACCTGTTGTTTGTGTGTCGTCTGCCCGTCTTTTTTTACTGTTATCGTTTGCCGCTCTCTCGCATGCAACTCTAGTGGAGCCAAAGGTGCAAGGGGATAAAGTAAAGGGGAAATGAGGCGCTAGGGAAGTGGAAAACCAGCAGGTTTCCCTTGGCTAGACAAAAGCAGATGTTATGCACTGAAAAACCCGAAATATGAAAATGATCTGGCTTCTTAAGAGTTTAAGTTAAAAATGCATTTCTTATTTTAAAAATAATCTCTTATTGAGAGGAATTTTTTAAACAAGGTTTTGGTATTTATGGAGACAAAAATTTTAGCTAGTACGCATTTCAAAAATGTTCTAAAAATATGTTTATAATTTAAAATATTTTGTGATGTTCAACCATTTATTATTAAAGGAATATTATATGAATGTTTGCATTGATATTTTATTTTATGTCACTTTAATTTATAAAGTGGAAACCGGGGAAAATATAGTTAAAAACTTATTTGAGAAAGATTTTAAAACTATTTTGAAATAAAAACGAAAACTACATGTTTTTTTATTCTCAATGTAGAGTTGCCAGGCAAGTTGCATTGCGCTCTTGTGCTTTGTCTGTCTCCCCGTCATTTTGTCTCTTTCTGTCTGCGTTTCTTCGGTCTCTTTCTATTGCCGGTTCGTTGCAAATATTTTGCCGGCCGCTCCTCAGTCGCTGCTTCGGCCGGCGACGGCGGCAACGTCAGCGTCGACTGCAGCTGTTCTGTGGAGCGTAGCTTTTGTTGCAGGTTTTTTTTTTAAATTTTTTTTATTGTTACTAGTTGTTAGTCATTTTCAGTTTTGCTCTGCTCTTTATAGTTGTTGCGGCGAAGAAACTACTTTGGGAAAAATCTAGGAAAATTTAACTTGGAAAATAGATATATTCTTAGAGATAGCCAATAACAGTTTTGTGGTTATTTAAATTCAATTTTAGATGCATTATCAAAACGATTTTTGGTTTTATGCTAAAGTAATTTCTGACAAAGCAGTAACTATAGTTCCTGTTGTTAAATTATTTTTACTAAGAATTTATGTGGTTAAGTTACATGCTCTATATGGTGGAGCAACAAGCGAAAAATTAATAATAATTTTAGCTAGATTTATATAATAGTAATTCATTCTCATTACTTTAATAATAATCATCTTTGAACTTATGTGAAGTGATTTTTTACTGGCCAAGCTGCTAGAGCAGCAAGATCCGGCTCGAAGGACCATTAAAAATAGCCTTATATGAAAACATTAAGTCTAGATTTTGGATTAAAAAATTACTAGGTGCTTCTGAAAGTCTAATGACTATCGAGTCATAACTTTGGGCACCACTGTTACAACCCATATAGAAATATTTATCTTTCAATGTCATATATGTTATCTTTAACCCTTAATTCACATAATAATCATTTCCTCTCAAGAGGTGATAAATTCCACCCACAAAAGAATATAAAGCTAATCCCAAAGAAACCGAAACATCACTTACAGCTGGCAAAATCAAATTTTATTGTAGGCAAGGAAACTTTATTTGGGGTAGATCGCCAATTATTAACGACTTGCCAAGAATCACCCTTGTTAAGAAACCGCAATAGCAACAAGAAATGCTCGTTACATATAGACCAAATCGAAAAATGTTTGTTTGTTTTTGGGCCAATAAAAATGCCGAGCCCCGAGGGGTAGATGGGTAGAAAAGTTTCGAGTTTTCCTTTTTTTTTTTTTTTTGGCAAGTTGAAAAGGGAATTTGTCGGCATTTCAAGAGTTGCGGTTTAATTGCAGCCCAAGGAAACTTTCTTCGAGGTGGTGGCAAAAATTCTGTTGGCAGTTGCAGTTGCCAGTTGCCAGTTGTTGGCTGAGTGGCAAGCTCTGTGCATTATTAATTAACCATGAAAATGGCACCAAAAGGAAGTCCTTCTATAGCTATCTCTTTTGCCAAAGATTTCCACATGTCAACAGCAGCAGGCGGCAAAAAGGAAATCCCCCTGCGAGATGCGAGAACTCCCAACTTAAAGCCGCAAACTTTTCCAAAGACTTTGCAGAAACAACACAGCACATAAAAAAAAAGAAGGCAAAAATTAATGCCCGTGTAAACGAAGACAGAAACAAGACGAAGAAAAAGTCAAGGGAGGATGCTGTGTTGTGTATAGGAAAAGCTGAAAAAGTTTCAACAAAAGAACTAATGCCGGAGGACAAAAGCCCCAACGAAACTGAAACCAGCAACGAAAATGTTGCTAACGAGTAGATAAAATAAAAACAGCATAAAAACAAAAACAAAACAAAAAATCGGTAGCAAAAACAATAAAATGAAATCACCAAAAAATAGGAAATAAAAGTAATCTCTGTTACCGGAGTTTCAAATTCTCTTTCATTGCGAATGTTGTTTCTATGGCAGCGCTATTGGAAATTGTAGTCCAATTTAGTTTTTAATTTCGAGACTATTTTTATATTTGTTTATATTTATTTTAAAGCAATAGTGATATTGGCCACTAAAACTTTTAATTAAATTGTGGTCAGTTTTTGGAAACTGCAACACGATTCAATAAGAGTTTAAATAGAGAGAATGGAAATAAATGTAAAATTAAAGTACTTTATTTTTCTGTTGCTGATTTAGTTGATGGTTTATAAAGTAAATTAAATCAATTTAACAATCTATGGTAATAATTTATTACTTATATTCAAATTTAGCTCGAAAGAATAGCTAAAATAAAAGTATATTTAATATTAGAACGAAATTATAAAAATATCATTTTTATTAAATAAAAGGATTGTCAAGACCTAAAAGGAATTATTTAATTTTTCCCTGTTAAAAATATACAATAAATACGTCTATTTCTGATTTACTGCCATTGTAGTTATATTTACCAAATATCATCCTTATTTACCAGAGGTTAATACCCTTACACACCAGTTCTGTGGACCAAAACCTCGAAAATAATCTGCAACAATACGTCACAGCAGGCAGATCGGCAGCCTTAGAAAGAGAGGGAGGCCCACTTAAAGAAGGAGAGGGAAGCGTGGGAGTGAGGCCAAAGGCAAGCAACTTTTGCAGTTGTCTCAGCCGCTTTTATTTATTTTTTTTTTGTGTTGCCAAATGCCAGCGAAGGCCGTTCGACTGGCAAAAGTACCGTAAAGCAGCCAGCGGAGAGGCGAGAGGAGGTTCAAGCATCCTCCAATGACCAAAGATAGGTTAGCTCTTTTTTTTTTTGTCTATATCTTATGGCTAAAACCTGACTGCAAGACATGGCAAAAACAAAAAAAAAAAAAGAAACAGAAAAATAGACTGAAACAAAACTAAAACGGAATGTTGCTTGACAAGTCGGCAGCAGAGTCACATGGAAAGGGTGAGGCGGCGGTGGGATGGAGGTGGTGTGTATATGCTATAGGAACATCGGAAGACTTGGCCAACCATGGCGAAAGCTCTCCCAGAGTTCTATGTCGACGTCTCTCTTTGAAAAATCTGGATTTGTCTCTTTGATAGTTTTATTTGATGTGTTTTATTTTTTGCTCCTTTTGTTTTTTATTATTTTTTGTATGCATTGCTGATTTTTTATGCATTGTGCAAATACTAAATAGACGAAAATAAGTGTCAGATAGATTGCACAGATACTTTTATCAACTTTGCTTATGCAAAGTATCTTTTAGATTAATT
>JAEIII010004683.1:0-11064 GCA_018905755.1 Drosophila ohnishii | reverse complement strand
TGCGGCCAACTGGCTATCATCTCGTGACGACTTGCCCAATGTGTGGCCCAGAGGCGCGGGCTATCGCTCAGAAGCCTATATCGCCGCTGGCACTGACGCCACAGATAACAGAGATTGATAGGGCGTTGATCCTTATTGGTGGGTCTCGAACTGCTATTATGGTTGATCCAGACCACCATGCCATTGCGTACACATGGGCTGGGTCTGCTAATCAATATCATTGGGCAGGGGCGGCACGATGAAGCGCATTGTTATCTTGTTTTTGCCACTGGTAGTATTGGCTGCATGTAGTGAAGCCCCAGATCCGAAACTGACATTGGAGCACCCGCATCAGGTTTTGTTAGGTTTAGCGCCAGGAAGGGTAATGGCCGCGAATTTGTATTCTTCTGCGCCACTCCGCACCCCCCTTTATGTCAGCCCGTTTGAGCCGGCTAAGGGAATGCAGGCCATGCAGAGGCCGGCGCAACCATATTGCAAAATTGGGCAGTATTAAGGTCTGGTTTTGGTAAGGAATAAAGAAAGAGCAGCGCCAAGCGTTGCTCTTTTTTTTGCATGAAGAGAAGCCGGCATTGGTTGGGCCTCTTTCTCTCTTCTGCCCGTCAGGCCGGTTTTTCGTGGTTACGTTTTCCCGTCATTTGACGTTCTCGTGCTTTCATCATGGATACATTATGAGCAATTCCTCTTGCGTCGTTTGTTGTATCCCGATACATTAAGGAACGGAGCGGGACACCACACCGCTGCATTTGAAGAGGCTCAACCTATGACCGTTAATCGCAAAACGAAAATCCAGCTTGCGGTGATCTTGTTTTTTGCTCTCCTTTGTGAAGGAGCCAGCACGTTAGTTATTCGCTCATGGAATACTGATCGGCAAGACGACTTTATGATGCCTTGTATCCAGCATCAGGAAGTGAATGTGTGTTTAGCCGAATGGCAGAAAAGAAAATGACCCTATAGGAAATAATGTCTCAAAAATGAATGGATGGCGCAATGGATGTTAATAAAAAAAGAATACGAATAGAAGTTCCTAAAGATGTTTATGACGGTCTAGTTGAGCTTGCGAGGTTTTGCACTGAATGCGACAAGAAGAACGGTGGTGGCACGACTGACGGCCCCCTAACGGTTGCTGGATTGATTGAAATGCTGGCAAATGATGCCAGCCAAATCACCAATCGTTCTGGATCATGGGAAGCATCAGGAATTTCCGATGTTCTGCGTTGTCACGGTTATTTTACTGCTGAGGCGTGATGAAGGTTATGAAAATGAAGCGAGTATTTCTGGGTTCTGTGTTGTTGATGCCATCCTTGTTTGTGCTCTCGCCTGCGGTGCAGGCCACTGAGAACGCCGCTCCGGTCTATTTTCTGAAGCCCGGAACAGTTGTGAGTTTTGCCGGCGCTAAATACCAAATTACCGGCACAGATCATTGCGGTATTTCTGGAAGTGACTGTGTTGCTATGGAGCCAGGGGCGCGGAAAATTGTCTATCTCCGATCTGTGGAATCTCAGGAGGTAATGCGCGGAATTGTTGTCATATCTGGAGAAAGCGGACAGGCGCACCTCAATCTTGCGGCCCTTATTCATGAAGATGGCGTGGTCAAAAAATTTAGTCAGCCGATCTTAGGGAAATAGCCTGTAAACAAACAAACACCGCAGAAAAGTCTTGAATTTCTTGTGTATCCGGATACATTAACGATGTCAGCGGGACACCACACCGCTACATTTTGAAGAGGCTCAACCTATGACGGAAAATATTGCCCCCAAGCGCCGGGGGCGTCCTGTTATTTCTCAGAGTGTAAAAACCCAGCGGAAGAAAAATGGCTGGGAAGATAGAAAGCATCTTTTGCACATTGGCTGGCAAGAGATGGAGGCTGCAAGGCGCCTTGGTTTGCCAGAAACATCCTTGCGCCGTGCCCTGGACGGAGAGGGGCCGTCTTTGCCGCAGGCCGTTAGAGAGTGGCTGAAAGATTTGAGCCAATACTTAACGGATCACCCTTGTCCGCGTATTGGCCCTGTCTTTCGGGCATCGCCGGAAGACGAGAAAAAATAGCAACTAAGGGAAAGGGTAACCTTTCCCATATAGCTGATTATGGGGCGTCGTAGGCTTCACCCACCACGGCGTTTTCAGCGTTTGCTGTGCCCTTATTCATGGCGTCAGGGCACATATTCAGGAACTCCCCACGAACAGCGGAAGTTAAAACGGCGTCGTATCCTTCCCACGGATCAAAAACACGAATGCCAA
The DNA here is from genome assembly GCA_018905755.1 of Drosophila ohnishii. Classification (NCBI taxonomy): domain Eukaryota; kingdom Metazoa; phylum Arthropoda; class Insecta; order Diptera; family Drosophilidae; genus Drosophila; species Drosophila ohnishii. The sequence goes on along the minus strand of JAEIII010004683.1, from coordinate 8,829 downwards.
AGTAGATTTGCTTGGGGACTTCGCAACCAGGTCCCCCCCCAGATCCCATTCCGACATACGGAGCAAGGCACATAATGGCAGCGCACGGTACAGATCCGCCAGCCCCTTGCTTTGTTGCTTGCTTTCTAATGCGGGCAACTTCTTTCCGCATATGCTTGGGGATATGGGGGAAAGCCTGTGCAGGACCAGACGAGGAAACTGCTATTGCCAGAGCAAGAAAACTGGAAAGAATGGCGGGGCGCTTGAGCATGTTTTTACCTCACAATGATTTAATTATTATATCTGATTGCATGTTTTATGTGCAATAAAATATGCAGATATATAGGGAATGAAGCTATGCCGAAGAATGAAATAGATGACCTGAAAGAGCGTGTTGACTGCCGTTCTGTTTTGGAAGCTGCGGGCTTCACTTTTTACCCAGAAGAAAGCAGTCGGCATGTCTGGAAATATTCTCGCAAGCATGGGGTGCAAGGTCATCAAATCGTTATCGTAAATCATCAGGGGAAAGGGTGGTTTTCTCCCTTGGAAGTAGGGAAGAGAGGTGATGTTTTCTCTTTGGTTCAGTATCTAAACCCCGGCCTGAATTTCGGTCAGGTGCGTATTGAATTGCGCCCCTTAGCGGGCATCGCTCCCCGGCTTCCCGCTGGGGAGCGGGAATCATCGGAACATCCCGTGCAAAATCTTCTGTTGCGCTGGAATGCGCGCAGTAAACCCGCCCCAGGATCTGCTGCGTGGAAATATTTGGCGAGTGCCAGAAAGTTGCCGGAGGATGTGATTGAACAGGCCGTTTCGCTTGGTATTTTGGCTGAAGGACCATACGGAACAATGTGGGCGGCGCACTTGAATCAGGGGATTGTTGGCGGCTGGGAGATGCGCGGCGAAAAGATGAAGTCTGCATTTTGCCGTGGCGGGACTAAATCTCTTTTGCAATTTTCGTGGGGGGATACGGCCAGATGCACTCGGCTTGCGGTAACAGAGGCGGCGATAGATGCTTTTAGCCTTGCCGCCCTTGAGGGAAGGCGTGTGGATACGATTTACGCCTCTACCGGGGGAGGAATGGCCCCGCATACGATTCAAGCCCTTCAGGGGCTTTGTATGGGCCTGAACGTGGTGGTGGCTACAGATGCAAATGCGCCCGGTGATCGTTACGCTAATATGATCCAGCCGTGGTGCCGCAAGAATTATGAGCGTTTGCGGCCAGTGGGCTATGATGACTGGAATGATTGCTTGCGGGCGGAGAGGTAATCACGACGTATCCGCGCCACCGTGGATCTGCTTACGGAAAACATATCTGCTGCTTCTTGGATGCTTAAATCTGATTGATCTAGGGCTTTGTTTATGTGCAAAGTCTGCTCTTTAGTGAGGGCGCGTTTCCTGCCGAGCTTGATTCCTCTTGCCCGTGCGGCCTCTAATCCGGCTTTCGTTCTTTCAGCTATGACATTACGCTCAAATTCGCTAATGACAGCAATAAACTGCAAAAGTAAGCGACCGGTTGCGCCCGTGGTATTGTAAATGGGTTCGGTGATGCTGCGCAGGACAACCCCGCGCCGCGAGAACTGATCTGTAAGGCTCAGAAGGTCCTGGGTATCCCGTCCTAGTCTATCGGTTCGCCAAACCACGACTTCATCCCCAGGGCGCAAATAAGAAAGCATGGCCTGTAAGGCAGGGCGGTCTGTGGTTTTACCGCTGCATGTGTCTTTGAAGATCTTGACGCACCCCTCTTTCTCTAAAGCCCTCACCTGAAGGGAAAGGTTCTGTTTTTCTCTGCGGGATACGCGGGCATAACCTACCCTCACTCCGCTAGAGGTTTGGCTGAGCAAGTCGCGGGCATCGCTGCGGGCTAGATTTTCCCAAAATGCTTCAGAGGCAGGCTTGAGCCCTTCTGTGAACATAAGGTTTTCTTGCTCAGCGCAACTCCAATGGGCCGGCTGGTTTCTGCGGACGCATACACCCTCACTTGGAAGGGTGATTAGCTTCTCACATATTATGCAGGTCGGATTTTTTTGCTTAGACATACTTGGCCTTTAAGGCGTTAGGCCGAACAAAACGCAAGCAGAAAGCACCCCAGAGTTCTCATTGTCATTTCGCTATTGTCGGTCATGATGGTTCTCTTTTCAGATTTTAGTGAGTATCTAGCCAGTGGGAGGGGTCGAATTCGCGCTATAAAAAAAGTGCCGCAAGAATATTGACCGCACATAGAAACAGAATTGCGAAAAACATTTCCCAGCCCTTTTTATTTAGCTGGCGATTAGCTTCAGGGGTAAAATTCCCGTCTCGTTTGAGGCGTCCTCGTTTCAAATAAAGAGCAACGCAGAATAGCAGCCCCCCCGTCAGGAGCAGCGAAAGAGAAGGGATTAAGAGCAGTCTAAAAGAAGTATGAAGGTTGGCTGGATTCATGGTTTTGTTACCATTCCCAAGAAAGGGGGGGAGGGTAAGGCGAAAGCATAGCCACTAAAGAATATGACAACGCCTGCAACCGTTAAAATGGTCCAGACCTTAATGAATAGATCATTGTTAGGGGCTTTGAATTTTCGCAGTATTTGAAGATCGAAAAAAGTAACAAGGATAGAGAGCAGGATTGAAAGCGATAATATTAGGCTGCCAACAGCCATAGTTATGATGCTCGTGTGCATTCTACTTTTTCTCTCGCTGTTAAAAACAGAAAAATTGTCTCAAAGCACTTCTGTTATGTCCGATTATTCTTTTTTATTGACTGCGTTTAGGAGCATCATGCAGATCATAAGAAAAACAATAGCTAAAGCTGATGCTAATGCTCCCAGTGAAATGAACTCAGTTTCTTTTTGGTAGTAAATAAAGCTGATGCATAAACAAAAAAGAATCAAAGATGCAATTCTTATTGTAATTTTTAGGTTGGTTACGGTTTTTTGTTTCATCTTTTATCTTTCTCGGTAAGGGCTTTGTCAAGCTGGCGCTGCCTATCAAATGCAATGATGGCGAAGACCGGAACGATACCGGTTGTCGCAAACAATATTTTTGAAAAAACGCCATCTACATAATAAAGAAAAAATGCTGATAGGACGGCTACCGCTATAAAAAACAGTATGGCGATAAGCGACGGTCTATATTTGAAGTCTACGTGTGCAGGTTGCCAGAACATAGTTTTTATATCATCCTTTCAAAAACGGTCAGTTTGGGTTGATGTCTTTTTACTTCTTTTTTTAATGTCCCCCCATGTAGATATTGAACCAGCCAGAAATATCAGTCCAACTCCGAATATTTTTTTTATGGTAAAGTCTTGAAGACCCAAGACAAGTATTCCGCCTTCGCAAGAAGCGAACACCAATACGATGCGAAGAATGGTAGCAATAACGTTAGACATTTGGCTTCATTACTTTCAAAAACGGTCAGTTCTTTGACTTAAAGTTGAGTGCCATCAAGCTCACCATTGCCAAACCAAGAATGGTCACAGCAGGAGCGGCATAATAGAGAAATTCGGAAACAAGGGGTGAGGCCCCTGGCGGAACAAGCGAGCGCAGAAAGCTAATCCCTAAACCCGCCCCGACCGCTACGAGCATTCCAAAAAAGATGATCCTACCCACGGATAAGCTCCTTTAAGGAAATTACAGACACCAAGACAAAGAACAGGGAGAAAGCCCCGAAAACTTCGCCAATGGGATGATAGCCAAGACCAAAGAAAGTTATTGCTGACGTGATAATGCAAAACCCACAGACAATAATTGATAATGCAGCACGGTAAGCGCGAATGTTTTTGTTTTGTGGTGCCATAATTTCTCTCTTCAAAAACGGTCATTTTTGACACTCTACTCTGGCGGCGGATTTCTGCCAAGAAAAAAGTGTCAGAAACCTATGTCAGAACTAATGTGATTTTGACACACTTTTCTTTAATGTAAGGTGGATCATATTTTTATGGAGCAGTTATGACAGATATTATCAGAACGAATTATTGCACACACGCAATGGACAGTCTGATGGAGCAGGCTCGTGCGATAAGGGCTGGTGGTGCGCCCGAAATTGCCGATACCTATTTTTCCATCGTATCGGCACTCAATGATGCAGTGAAATATCTGTTGCCGGAAAGGGGTGACATGATTGCGCCCCAGGATCTGGGAGAGGCTCACCTTGAACTGTTATCGTTGCCTGCCCCTTGCATCGTTCTCGAAAGTTTTTGGAGAGAAGACGATAAATTACCCACGCGAGGAGGGGTGGAAGTAACACATGCGCAAAAGCGGATAGCTCTTTGCTGGGACCCGGAAAAATATAAAGGCCCGGTCGCTGCTGGTGAGTCGTGCAGTAAGCGATACGATGGAGGGGGAATCTGTGTGCTCCCGATCTATCAGACAGTTGCCGGGGATCAATGGCACGTTGCGCATGGCGTCGAGTTTGTTCCGTATAATACCCCGCTTGTGAAAGGCATTAAACCGGACACAGAAGCGTCTCGGATTGCCGCAGAGATGCAGGAAAAAGAAGGGTTCAAAGGGGGCAAATGGGGAAAGAAGGTAGATTGTTTCCCTACTATTCCGGCTCTTCTCCCGCACCTTGCTCAGCATTACGGGTCAGTAGATGCAGTGAAGGCGTCTATCATGTTGGAAAATTGGGATGAAACGTACATGCTAATTCAAGCGTGTGCCGTGTTGCAGTGCGCCAACGTAGAAACTGAGACGATTTCTCCACCCGATAAATTAAATAAGAGCCGCTTGGCTAAAGGTCTTGCTCCGTTTTTTGAATATCAGGTGATGACATTAAGTGCAGAGCGGGCCGGCGGTGAGAAAAAAATGCACTTACGGCGCGGGCACATGCGCCGGCTTTCTGATCGAGTGATTTGGGTCAGACCGGCTATTATCGGAAAGTTTTGGTGATTGCATAAGAAGATTGCTTGCGCGCCTTTGTGTATCTAGATACATCAAAATATGAGGCGGGACACCACACCGCTCTATGCGGCGCTATAGAGGCGCGCAGAAATGAGGTTCCAATGAAAACACTGGTTATTGTTGAATCACCCAACAAAGTTAAGAAAATTTCTGATTATCTTGATAGCGGGTATCAGGTGGTTGCCAGCGTCGGCCACATTCGAGATCTGCCATCAAAAACATTGGGGGTGGCTCCCCCTAATTTTGTGCCAGAATATGAGCCTACCGAGAGAGGGGCGCAGATCATTGCGCGCCTTAAAAGTCAGGTATCACGGGCCGACCGCGTGCTTTTGGCGACTGACCCCGATCGAGAGGGGGAAGCTATTGCATGGCATCTTGCGCAAGCCCTGAAGCTAAAGAATCCCGAACGAGTAACTTTTGCCGCCATCACTGAGGAAAGCATAAAAAAAGGCATTCAGGATGTGCGGGGAATAGATATGGGCCGTGTTCGCTCCCAGGAAGCGCGGCGTGTCGTGGACCGGATTGTGGGGTATCGCGTATCTGAAGCCTTATCCAATCAATCGGGTGAGAATTTAACGGGCGGACGGGTTCAATCTCCTGCTGTTCGGCTTGTCGTCGAACGAGAACGGGAAATAGAGGCGTTCCGGTCTGTGGAGCATTACGGGGCAGAATTGGATTTTTCTGCACCGAATGGCGCTATATGGAAGGCTAAATGGGATACGAAGCCTAATTTGCCAGAGGGTGCTGATTATATCCTAGATAAGTCATTGGCTGTGGCCGTTGCGGGGCTGCGTGATGTGCTTGTGGTTGATTTCGCTGATAGTGAGAGACGGCGCGGGCCTTATGCGCCTTTCACAACGTCATCCTTGCAGCAAGCCGCCAGTTCCCGGCTGAAATTCAAACCGCAAAAGACAATGGATCTGGCTCAAGCCTTATTTGGGCAAGGTGCGATCACGTACCACCGCACAGATGCGCCCAACATGGATGAAGAGGGTGCTGCCTCTATCGCCAAATATGCTACAGAGTGCGGCCTTCCGCTTGCAGCTAAGCCGCGAAAATGGAAAGCAAAAGAAGGGGCGCAAGAGGGGCATGAAGCTATCCGGCCCACTCATATTGAAGAAAAAGAAAGAGGGGAAAATGAGGACGAAAAAGCTCTTTATGCCCTGATCTGGCAAAGGGCTTTGGCTTCTCAGTTGGAGGATGCGGTTTATGCCGTGCGATCTTGTGTCTTGGAAGGATCTGCTCAGGGTGAGAAGATCCGTTTTGTTGCCACTGGAAGTGTCTTAAAATCTCATGGCTGGCTGGACGTGTACAGCGAGGATGAAGATGACAAGAAAGATCAGACTTCAGACAATCCAATTCCGCTCTTGTCCGTTCAGCAAAAAATCTCTGCTGCTTCAGGGCAGATCACAACGCCAAGAACAAAAGCCCCGTCACGATATACAGAGGCATCCCTGATCCGAGAGCTTGAAAATCAGGGGATAGGCCGACCGAGCACGTATGCCGCTATTATGGAAAATATTAGTGAGCGTGGATATATAGCAGAGGCCAGAACGCGTTTTCTCAAGCCGACTTCCATCGGCTGCAAAATTGTTGATGCGTTAGTAGGGCGGTTTTCGTTCGTAGAAATTCCCTATACGCGAGACCTGGAAGACCGTCTGGACGCCATTTCTGAGGGGCGTGGAGACTACGAGGCGGTTGTTGGCGCTGCTTGGGAAACCTTGGACAAGGAATTATCGTCTCTATCGTCTGTAGAGATCCCCCCGGAGTATCCTTGCCCAACGTGCGGGAAGGCGATGGTGCGGCGGAAGGGATCTAACGGGTTTTTCTGGGCCTGTACCGGGTATCCTGAATGTAAGACCACCCTGCCAGATGCCAGAGGAAAGCCGGGGCAAAAGAAGGTTTCAGTGCAGCCGAAGCCATCAGGGATAGCCTGCCCAAAATGTGGGAAGGATCTGGTTCGCAGAACCGGCACATCCAAACCGAAAGAAAAAGGGAAAAAAGGAGCACCTTACGACTTTTACGGTTGCTCTGGGTATCCATCATGCAAGGCGACATATAAGACCGGGCAAGACGGAAAGCCTATTCTCGGTTGACCCCATTAGGAGGGGGGAGGGGAAGCAAAGCCCCTCTTCCTCTAAAGCCCTAAAATATTGCCGCTTTCGAGCGGTTTTTTCTTGCGCTCAGTAATGTATCCCGATACATTAAATGAACGGGACACCACACCGTTTCTTTTTTGGGAGGCTCAACCTATGTCTTTACGTTCTTATGGTCTGATTTCGGAATCTACCGGCACTGTTGTCAGGGTTCGAGAAAGTCTGGCAACTGCTGTGCAAGAGGCGCGGCGGCTGGCATCCGCAGGCGGCCCTATTATCGTTCTGGGTTGCCATAGGAAGATCCGGCGAGGTGATAGCCTTGGGGGCGATTTAGACGGGCAGTTTATTGGCCGCTTCAGGGGACTGAAGCGTGAGCGTTATGGAAAAAAGGTGCCTGCGGGGATTGTATGTGCATTTCACTAGAAGCGTTGCATCTTTCCTGTCGTGTGCCAGGTCAGGGAGTGGATGCTGTTGTGAAAAAAGATAAACGAATGTTCTTGCGTGTGAGGCCTAGTGTGCTGGCTGAGATCCGTGCGTATGGGGAGGAGCATGACAGAATGACGGCTAGATCCGTGATCCTGTCTGGTTTGGCTGCATTGGGTATTCCGGTGCCTGAAGCTGCACGGCTTGGGGTTCGAAAGATGCGAACCGGCGCTCAGGATGCTTCAGAGCAGGAAGATAAGGAGTGTGTGTCATTCTCCGTATTGCTGCCTGAATCTGTGTGGCGACACCTTTCTTTGAAGGCTGCGCGAGAAATGAAGCAAAAGCGTACTATCATTTTAGAAGGGTTATCAGCTTTGGGGCTGAAGATTTCTGATGACATGAAAGCGGATATTTCCAGATTGGAGAAAGAATAGATGAATCACCTAGCTTTGCTTCAGGTTTTGATTTTTGTCTTGATGCTTCTTATCTTGGGGATAGTTCTTCTCCAGGCCAAAAGCATGATAGGACAGCGAAAAATCCTAAATATTCAGCCTGGCGTTTTAATGGAAAAAGAGGGCTGGGATGCTTTTCTCTGGGTATCTTCCAGCGCCCCTCAGAATCTTTATGTTGTGCCGGCTGTCAGGGTGGTAGATGCCTTTCCGGCGCTGACATCTGATAAAAACACGCTGTTTGGTCGATTTCTTGAGGTTTTTAACCCATTTGCCAACATCATTTTAGATGCGGTTGTGGTGAGCTATGACACCGGTATGGTTGTTGCCATCTCTCAGAGGCCCAATGATAAGCATATCCGCCATATCAAACAGGTTGCTTTTGATGCAGGCGTAACGCTGATTGATGTGGATTTGGCGAAGACTATCCCTTGGGAAAAATTGAATGCGTCGGTGGCTTTGACTTAATTGAAGACAGCATATCAGCAACCCCCGCTGACAAAACTTGGGCTTGATAACCCAGAGCAAGCGGGGTTGTGTGCGAGTGATAGTAGCCTACAGCTTTCCAGATGTTGCCGTGTGCTTCATGCCGGTAAATATCGAAAATCCCCCCAGACATCGCCACATTAAAGCATCCATCATTGATGAGGCGGCTTTTGACTTCTGCGGAAGGAAGGCCCGTTGCATAAGATAAAACCGGAATCCAAGAGGTGTTTATCTGCATTACACCTAGATCATCGGTTCCGTTTTTATTGTGCGCAACAGTGCCAACAGCCCCCCCCTCAACATGATAAATTCCGGTCAGTACGGGCTGGGGAATGTGATAGGCGGACGCCGTAGCAATCAGGCATGCCATCCATGCAGGTGTGGGCATAAAAAATTTCCGTGCAATAAATGATAGACCATCTTACTTCTCATGATGTAAATGGTGCAAGGAAATATGAAGCGCAACAGAGAAGGGGGATTTTAGGATTCTTGCCCGCATACGGATAAGGTGGACTCCATCCGACC